>WNWK01007490.1:0-93468 GCA_009830355.1 Cherax destructor | reverse complement strand
CATCAAGTGCTGACAAGAATACACACAAATGAGGAGAAGTGAAGAGGCTACTAAGTTAGCTGACACCCCAAAGGCGATGGAATAGATAACATCTCCGCTGGGTCCGGAGAGAGAGAGCAGAGGAGCTATGTGTACCCCTAACAACGATCTTCAACACATCTATCGAAACAGGGCAACTACCTGAGGTTTGGAAGACAGCATATGTAGTTCCAATTTTTAAAAAAGGAGACATTAACGTAGCACTAAACTACAGACCAGTTTCACTGACATGTATAGTATGCAAGGTCATGGAGGAGATAGTCAGGAGAAGAGTGGTTGAGAACCTAGAAAGGAATGAGCTTATCAACGACGGCCAACACGGTTTCATGGACGGAAAATCCTGTGTCACAAACCTACTGGAGTAGATTGCATATTCTTGGATTGTAAGAAGGCGTTTGACACAGTTCCACACAAGAGATCAGTGCAGAAGCTGGAGGACCAGGCAGGGGTAACAGTGAAGGCACTACATTGGATCAGGGAATACCTGTCAGGAAGACAGCAGCGAGTCATGGTACGTGGCGAGGTGTCAGAGTGGGCGCCGGTGACGAGCGGGGTTCCACAGGGGTCAGTCCTGGGACCAGTGCTGTTTCTGGTATTTGTGAACGACATGACGGAAGGAATAGACTCCGAAGTGTCCCTGTTTGCAGATGATGTGAAGTTGATGAGAAGAATTCAATCGGACGAGGACCAGGCAGAACTACAAAGGGATCTGGACAGGCTGCAAGCCTGGTCCAGCAACTGGATCCTGGAGTTTAACCCCACCAAGTGCAAAGTCATGAAGATTGGGGAAGGGCAAAGAAGACCGCAGACGGAGTACAGCCTAGGGGGCCAGAGACTGCAAACCTCAATCAAGTAAAAAGATCTTGGGGTGAGTATAACACCAGGAACATCTCCTGAGGCGCACATCAACCATATAACTGCTACAACATATGGGCGCCTAGCAAACCTAAGAACAGCATTCCGACATCTTAATAAAGAATCGTTCAGGACCCTGTACACTGTGTACGTTAGGCCCATACTGGAGTATGCAGCACCAGTTTGGAACCCACACCTAGCCAAGCATGTGAAGAAGCTCGAGAAAGTGCAAAGGTTTGCAACAAGACTAGTCCCGGAGCTAAGGGTATGTCCTACGAGGGGAGGTTAAGGGAAATCGACCTGACGACACTGGAGGACAGGAGAGATAGGGGGGACATGATAACAACATATAAGATACTGAGAGGAATTGACAAAGTTGACAGAGACAGAATGTTCCAGAGATGGGACACAACAACAAGGGGACACAGATGGAAGTTGAAGACTCAGATGAATCACAGAGATGTTAGGAAGTATTTCTTCAGTCACAGAGTTGTTGGGAAGTGGAATAGTTTAGGAAGCGATGTAGTGGAGGCAGGCTCTCTATATAGCTTTAAACAGAGGTATGATAAAGCTCATGGCGCAGGGAGAGTGACCCAGTAGTGGCCAGTAAAGAGGCGGGGCCAGGAGCTTTGACTCGACCCCTGCAACCACAACTAGGTGAGTACAACTAGGTGAGTACACACACACACACACACACCAGCAAGACTGGACCTTGTGTTCACCCAGAGTATCTCGGACATCACATATGAAAGGTCCCTCTGAGCTAGTGATCACGTAGTTCTGAGCTTCGAACACAGTAGAGTTACAAGGTGAGACACACACACAGACACACACACACGCACACACACACACATACACCACACACACACACACAACAGAGCAATGGTGGACACACTAGCTGAGGTGGCCAGAAGAGTTCACATAGGTAGAGCACAGTAACTAGTTGTGGGTGATTTCATTCACAAGGAGACTGACTGGAAAAACCTGGAGCTACATGGGGGTCCCAAAACATGGAGAGCCAAGATGATGGATGTAGTACTGGAAAATGTCATGCATCAACATGTTAGGGACACTATCAGAGAGAGAGATGAGGATGAACCAGAAAGACTGGACTTTGAGTTCACCAAGAGTATCTCGGACATCACATATGAAAGGCCCCTCTGAGCTAGTGATCACGTAGTTCTGAGCTTCGAACGCAGTAGAGTTACAAGTGGAAAGATCACTCCAGGAAGATTGATACAGTGGTCGGAGAAGTGGCAGATGCAGTTTAATATAGACAAATGCAAAGTTCTAAACACTGGACAAGAAAATAACCATGCCACATATAGACTAAATAAAGCAGATCTTAATATTAGTGATTGCAAAAGGGATTTGGGAGTTTTGGGATGTATAGAGCTGTAAAATAACGTTTGGACTTCTGTTACTTACACTTCTTGAAATAAATCCTAGTAATCTGTTAGCCTTATTGCGCACACTTAGGCACTGTTGTCTTGGCTTTAGATTTCTGCTTACCATGACTCCCAAGTCTTTTTCACATTCTGTATGATCAAACTCTACTTCATCTAGTTTATAACTTCGAGGGATATTTTTATTTCCAAGAACTAGTACCTTACACTTGTCCACATTGAACTTCATCTGCCATTTTTCAGACCAAGACATTAGTTTGTCCAAATCCTCCTGGAGTTCATTGGTATCCTCCTCAGAATGAATCATACGGTCTTTTTTTGTATCATCAGCAAACTTGCTCATGTCACTTGTAATTATTTCATTAATGTAAATTATGAACAACAGAGGGCCTAAAACTCATCCTTGTGGAACGCCACTAGTGACTAATCCCCATTCAGATTTGACCCCATAAATGGAAACTCTGCATTCTATTGGTAAGCCATGCCTCTATCCATGCTAGAACTTTTCCTACTATACCATGAGCTGCCACTTTTCTTAAGAGTCTTTTGTGAGGTACTCTATCGAAGGATTTACTGAAATCCAAATATACAATATCATATTCTTTATTACTGTCTACTGCTTCAAATCTTTTATTGAAGAACGTCAGTAAATTTATCAGTCAGAGACGACCTCTCGTGAACCCATGCTGAGATTCATTAATCAAATAATGCTCTTCAAGATGACTTCTAATAATATCAGCTACAATTGATTCTAATAATTTGCCTACTATAGACGTAATGCTGATTGGACGGTAATTTGATGGAATGAACTTATTTCCTGATTTAAGTAGGAAAAATTCAGATTCAGGAAGGATATAGGAAAGCACTGGTTTGGTAATAGAGTTGTGGATGAGTGGAACAAACTCCCGAGTACCGTCATAGAAGCTAAGACGTTGTGTAGTTTTAAATATAGGTTGGATAAATACATGAGTAGGTGTGGGTGGGTGTGAGTTGGACCTGACTAGCTTCTGCTAATAGGTCTGATGCTGTGCTCCTTCCTTAAGTGGATGTGACCTGACCTGACTAGGTGAGTCATTAGTTTAAGCCGGGGGTGACTTGGATCTGCCTCACATGGGCCAGTAGACCTGCTGCAGTGTTCCTTCTTTCTTATTTTCCTATATTACAGGAGTAAGAAGGGAGAAGCAAAACTACAAAAGGGGGGACTACACAGGCATGAGGAACTTCCTGCAGGAGGTTCAGTGGGAAAGAGAATTGGCAGGAAAATCAGTAAACGAAGTGATGGACTATGTGACAACAAAATGCAAGGAGACAGAAGTTTGTTCCCAAGGGCAACAAAAATAATGAGAAGACCTGAACGAGCCCTTGGTTTACCCAGAGGTGAAGGGAGGCAAAAACTAAGCGCACTAGAGAGAGGAAAAAGTACAGAAGACAAACGACCCAGGAAAATGAAAAGATTAGTCCAAGAGCCAGAAACGAGTATGCACAGATAAGGGGGAGGCCCAACGAGAGTACGAAAACGACATAGCATCGAAAGTCAAGTCTGACCTGAAGCTGTTGTATAACTACATCACAAAGAAGACAACAGTCAAGGGCCAGGTAATTAGGCTGAGGAAGGAAGGGGGGGAGTTCACAAGAAACGCCCGAGAAGTATGTGAGGAGCTCAACATGAGATTAAAGGAAACATTTACAGTGGAGACAGAAGGGACTCTGGGAAGTCAGAACAGGGAGGTACACTAACAAGGAATATACCAACAAGTGCAAGATGAGATACACACAACTGACGAGGAGGTGAAGACGTTGCTAAATGAACTTGACATCTCACACACGGTGGGACCGGACATCTCTCCGTGGGTCCTTAGAGAGAAAGCAGAGACACTGTGTGTGCCACTAACAACAATTTTCAACACATTCAAACTGGGAAAATACCTGAGATATGGAAAACCGCAAATTTAGTCACCATTTTTAAGAAAGGAGAGAGACACGAGGCTCTAAACTACAGAAAAGTGTCACTGACGTGTACAGTATGCAAAGTCGTTGAGACGATTATCAGGAAGAGAATGGTGGAGCATCTAAAATAGTACAAGCTTATAAAATACAACCAACATGAATTCAGGGAAGGAAAATCCTATGTTACAAACCTACTGGAATTTTATGACATGGTAACATAAGTAAGACACGAGAGAGACGGGTGGGTAGATTGCATTTTCTTGGACTGCAAGAAGGCCTTCGACACAGTTCGTCACAAGAAATTAGTGCAAAGGCTAAAGGATCAGGCACGTATAACAGGAAGGGCACTGCAGCGGATCAGGGAATACTTGACAGGGAGGTAACAAAGAGTAATGGTACGTGATTAGGTGTCAGAGTGGGCGCCTGTTACGAGCGAGGTTCCATAGGGGTCAATCCTAGGACATGTGCTATTTTTGGTATATGTGAATGACCTGATGGAAGGGACAGACTCAGAAGTGTCCCAGGTTTGCAGATAATGTAAAGTTAATGATAATTTAATCGGATGAAAATCAGACAGGACTACAAACAGACCTGGACAAGCTGCAAGCCTGGTCCAACAACTGGCTCCTCGAATTTAACCCCGCTAAATGCGAAGTCATGAAGATCGGGGAAGGGCAAAGAAGACCGCAGACAGAGTATAGGATAGGTGGCCAAAGACTGCAAACCTCACTCAAGGAAAAGGAAATTGGGGTGAGTATAATACAAAGCACATCTCCAGATAACTGCTGCAGCATATGGGCGCCTCCCAAACCTGGGAATAGCGTTCCAATACCTCAGTAAGGAATCGTTCAAGACTCTGTACACCGTGCATGTCAGGCCCATACAGGAATATGCAGCACCAGTTTGGAACCCACACCTGGTCAAGCACGTCAAGAAATTAGAGAAAATGCAAAGGTTTGCAACAAGACTAGTTTCAGAGAATGTCCAACGAAGAAAGGGATATTAGCCTGACGACACTGGAGGACAGGAGGGTCAGGGCAGACACAAAATACTGAGAGGAATTGACAATGTGGACAGAGACAAGATGTTGCAGAGATGGGACACAGAAACAAGGGTTCACAATTGGAAGTTGAAGACTCAGATGTGTCAAAGGGATGTTAGGAAGTATTTCTTTAGTCACAGAGTTGTCAGGAAGTGAAATAGTCTGGCAAGTGACCTAGTGGAGGCAGGAACCATACATAATTTTAAGAGGAGGTTTGATAAAGCTCATGGAGCAGGGAGAGAGAGGACCTAGTAGTGATCAGTGAAGAGACAGGGCCAAGAGCTATATCGCGACCCCTGCAGCCACAAATAGGTGAGTACAAATAGGTGAGTACACACACACATAAGCACCCATGCAAACAAACACATACACACACCCACACAAGCACACATGCAAACAAACACATGCACACACCCACACAAGCACACATGCATACACCCACACAAGTACACATGCACACACCCACACAGCAAATGCACACCCACATGCACATGCACACCCACACAAGCACACATGCACACACCCACACAAGCACACATGCACACACCCACATGCACACACACATGCACACACACCCACACAAGCACACATGCACACCCACACAAGCACACATGCACACCACCACACAAGCACACATGCATCCACCCACACACAAGACACATGCACACACCCACACAAGCACACATGCACACACCCACACAAGTACACATGCACACACCCACACAAGCACACATGCACACACCCACACAAGTACACATGCACACACCCACACAAGCACACATGCACACACCCACACAAGCACACATGCACACACCCACACAAGCACACATGCACACACCCACACAAGCACACATGCACACACCCACACAAGCACACATGCATACACCCACACAAGCACACATGCACACACCCACACAAGTACACATGCACACACCCACACAAGTACACATGCACACACCCACACAAGTACACATGCACACACCCACACAAGTACACATGCACACACCCACACAAGTACACATGCACACACCCACACAAGCACACATGCACCACCCACACAAGCACACATGCACACACCCACACAAGCACAGAAATGCACACACCCACACAAGCACACATGCACACACCCACACAAGCACACATGCACCACCCACACAAGCACACATGCACACACCCACACAAGCACACATGCATCACACCCACACAGCAACACACATGCACACACACCACACAAGCACACATGCACACACCCACACAAGACACATGCACACACCCACACAAGCACACATGCATCCACCCACACAAGTACACATGCACACACCCACACAAGTACACATGCACACACCCACACAAGCACACATGCACACACCCACACAAGCACACATGCATCCACCCACACAAGCACACATGCACACACCCACACAAGCACACATGCACACACCCACACAAGCACACATGCACACACCCACACAAGTACACATGCACACACCCACACAAGCACACATGCATCCACCCACACAAGCACACATGCACACACCCACACAAGCACACATGCACACACCCACACAAGTACACATGCACACACCCACACAAGCACACATGCACACACCCACACAAGCACACATGCACACACCCACACAAGTACACATGCACACACCCACACAAGCACACATGCACACACCCACACAAGACACATGCACACACCACACAAGTACACATGCACACACCCACACAAGCACACATGCACCACCCACACAAGCACACATGCACACACCCACACAAGCACACATGCATCCACCCACACAAGCACACATGCACACACCACACACAAGCACACATGCACACACCCACACAAGCACACATGCATCCACCCACACACAGCACACAGCACATCCACCACACAAGACACATGCACACACCCACACAAGACACATGCACCACCCACACAAGTACACATGCACACACCCACACAAGCACACATGCATCCACCCACACAAGCACACATGCACCACCCACACAAGCACACATGCACCACCCACACAAGCACAGCACACCCACACAAGACACATGCACACACCCACACAAGCACACATGCACACACCCACCCACACAAGCACACATGCACACACCCACACAAGCACACATGCACACACCCACACAAGCACACATGCACACACCCACACACACACACCCCTCTTTCCCTCCCCCCTCATGCAGACATATACTTCACACACACACTAACACACAAACAACACACGTACACACATACACACACACACACACACACACACACACACACACACACTCACACACACTTAATAAAAAATGAGACTCTAGAGGGGAGATCGAATACTGAGAGGAACAGAGAAAGATGAGCCTGGAAAGGAAGAATAGATGGAAGAACTATGGGGAAGGATGGAACAAGAGTGGGAAAGGAAGCTAAGTGAGCTTACCATGAAAATGCTCATCGTTGGTATGACCAACGATCCAGATACTCTAAGTCATACTTCACCGCCTTAACTGCAGATAATATGAATCTTCGTACTGAAAATACGAATCTTCTTGCAACACTAACTCAACATAAAACCAAGTTAGCCCACTTAGGGAGGAAGATCTTCAGCCTTGAACAAAACTTAACGACATCGGGAATGACTGATTTTGGTAAGACCTCCAAACAGTCATAGCCAGACACACGGAACAAATAACATCTTCAAACATAAAGGTTGAAGATGCAGTAAAGGACTGGAAGACCAACATGGATACCCAGTTGTATGACTACTTTGTGAACCAAGACGACAAAACCGAGCAAGAAAAGTTATCTGACTCGGTAATAATTAACAGTTGTCTCTTTACTAGTGAAATAAACCAAACCAACTGTAAAGATGCTAATATTCAGATCGTATAAGACCAACTAAAGGTTATAGTACCAGTGTCAGAAATAAAGGAAACGCGGTTACTAGGGACACAAGGTTCAAAACAAAGTGTTATGCTTAGATTTCACACACGTGACAGGAAAAAAGATGTAATCAGTTCATCAATTCATGCGAGAAAAGATGTATGCATAAACGAGAGTCTGACAAGAAAACGTCAGAACCTCCTGTTCAGAGTAAGACAACTTAAACGGAAGAATAAAGATAAAATTCACCAGTGCTTCACACAGGATGGAAAAATTCTAGTAAGGAAAACAAATACAGGCAGTGTGTATACCATCTCTAATGAAAATGAACTGTCCAGCTTCCTTCGACATATTAATCTTACAGAGACTGACTAACCACAGTGTGCAAATCATTATACTACGTGTAGTGTATGTTATTACTTCATTATTGTGGTAGTCCCAGTACTATCATTTACCAGATAGTATCAACTACCTCATTGTCACATGTTTTTAACGCAAATGATTGTGTGACATAAGTTGTTGTACTACCATTCTAGAAATAGCCTTGTACAATTATTTACGTGTTATATAACTATCATACCTCGTAGCCTGCCTTCCAAACTCCCAGGTGCAGGCCACTACCCTCATTAGTATTTACATTTTTTACTTTACTTGTAATTTTAAACACCAAATTTTACTATCTTGTTATTTCCAGATTTGTTGAATCTCAGTACTACTATCTGCTATACATTTTTTTGTTCAGTAAACTTCCAACTTACATTAATATATATTCACAAACCTCTTAAAAGTTCTGGTCAAAATTATTCTCACTTATTATTTTTACTATTCCCTCCGCTTACTTTCAATTAGTATTTTAAATTTTAAGCTCTTTATATTCATTCCTTCTTTTCTTAGATAGATCCTTGATACTTATACTTTTTACTGCCTTTTGTGAGCTCTTCATACTAGCACCAGTGCAATGTTAAGTTCTAACTGTGTGCCATGGTTTTATATAAGTTGTCTAAGTCAATATATCAATCCTTCTTATTAGTTAATAGTGTATTTTTTCTATTAGTAGTACATACATTCTTCATTAGTCGTATGAATGTTAGCATTGATCTTGA
Organism: Cherax destructor; assembly: GCA_009830355.1. Classification (NCBI taxonomy): domain Eukaryota; kingdom Metazoa; phylum Arthropoda; class Malacostraca; order Decapoda; family Parastacidae; genus Cherax; species Cherax destructor. The sequence continues at coordinate 84,180 of WNWK01007490.1, read as the reverse complement.
TATCAACTTATTATTAATTGGCATTAACAACCCTAACAATAATTGTCTCTACTACACTGCTAGTCAGGCCAAGACACTACTCAGTACCAACAATAATATAACAGTATTCAATTATAATGTCAGGTCATTGAGTAAACACTATGATGACCTCCTAGTATTACTCAGTTCTCTGCATGCCAGTATGTCAATCATAACTCTCACTGAAACCTGGCTTAAACATGACGTTGCAAGCATCTTTGCTATACCTGGTTACACAGCCATACACAACTGTAGGTGCATCAAATCTACCAGCACCAGGGATGAAAATGGTGAATATACATTTGCAAAATTCAAGTCCAAAAACCTTAAAAAACCCATAACAGTTGGAGCTATCTAAAGAGTACCTCACTCAAATATTTACACATTTAACGAAATCCTAAGAAACATGATAACTGACGCATAGATAAATAAACACCACTTGATACAAGAATCACCGAGACAAGTGCCTCAATACTCGACCATATCTGGACTAACACTATATCCCCACTAAGAGCTGGCATTATCATAGATAACTCCACACACCACTATCCCACCTTTCTCATAACAAACTTATGTAAACTTCCACAGGACACAAGTAAAATCTCTTTCCAACTACATGACGAAATATCTGTAAATAATTTTATTTCGGCATTAAGTAACATTGACTGGCAAAGTGAGCTAGCACCTCAGCCTCGATATTGACGAATGTTTAAAATGTGTTTTTTTTTTTTTTTTTTTTTTTTTGCAAAAAAATCCAAAACCTCTATAACAGACATTGTCCAATAAAAACAAAACAAATCTCAGCCAATAGACTAAACAGCCCCTGGCTTACAAACAGCATCCTCACTTCAACTGACAAAAAACATGTATACGAAAAACAGACAAAACGATGTATACGAAAAACAGACAAAACGATTCTTGTCGACGTTCACGAATCTAATACGAAGGGCCAAAAAACTGTATTACGAAAACAGATTTTATGACATTAAAGGGGATATGAAAAGACGTGGAAAACCCTCTCTGAAATTCTAGGATCTAGGAAACTGCCTCGAAAGAATGTAATTAATCTAACTAAACCTAATGAACCTCTCATCCCGCCGGCGGATGCTGCCAAAAAACTAAATCTCTTTTTTCTCCACTATAGGAACAACACTAGCAAGGAAAATCTCAAACTCAAACACACAACCAAAAACCTATCTCACTGGCAACTACCCAAATAATCTTTTCCTAACCCCAACAAACCCTACTGAAATCTGACTCATCAAAACACTAAAGAACAAGGCAGGAGACCTAAATAGCTTACCACCATTTATGTATAAAAAAACCTTCTCATATGCAACACTTTTTAACAAGTCCATTGAATCTTCAACCTTCCCATCCCTACTTAAGACAGCGAGGGTTACACCAATCCACAAAGGAGGTGATTCTACTGATTTAAATAACTATAGACCTATATCAAACCTTCCCCTTCTATCTAAAAATTTTCGAAAAAATTATACACAAGCAAGTTTACTCCTACCTTGGATCCCGCAACATACTTAACCTCTGCCAATTTCGATTTAGGCCAAGAAAAAGCACAAATGGATGCAATTATACATATGCTCAAGCTACTATATACGGCACTGGAATAAAAGGAAATTCCACTGGGCCTCTTCATAGACCTCCAAACTAATTAAACCTGTTCTTTTTGCAGATGACAATACCTATATCTTCTCTAACCCAAACCAAACCAAACTTAGAAACACTGTATACGATGAGCTGCTAAAAATATCCACTTGCATGACGACCAACAAACTTACTCTCAATATCGACAAAACCTGCTTCATACTGGTTGGTAACACAGCTGCAAACCTTCAGCTAAACATATCGATTAATGGTTTCCCCATTTCAAGACACACTGACGGAAAATTTCTATTGCTCCACATTGACAGCTCTCTTAAATTTCAGACCCACATACAGCACATTTCCAAAAAAATCTCCAAAACAGTAGGCATCCTCTCTAAGATACGGTACTACGTACCCCAAACGGCCCTTCTTGCTCTTTACCAATCTCTCATCTACCCTTACCTCACCTATGGTATTTGTGCATGGGGTTCAACCACAGCAAATCACCTTAAACCTTTAATTATTCAACAGAAAGCTGCTGTGAGAATGATTACAAACTCCTGCGCCAGGCAACACACCCCACCGCTATTTAAGAGCTTGAACCTGCTTAACATACAAAATATCCACTTATATTACTGTGCCTACTACATACACAGAACATTATTCTCCAATATAAACCCTCCTCTCAAACTCCTTCTCGAGAACTACAATATAACGCACTTACATAACACAAGACACAAAACACTATTTGATGTCCCTCGTGTCCATCACTCCTATGCAAAAATGCAATGCATATAAAGGGCCCTAAGATCTGGAATTCATTGTCTGAAAACACAAAAGAGCCCCCACCTGCACACCAATTCAAGGCCCTATTTAGAAATCACCTCATCTCTCAAAACTATCAACACAAACACTGTATCCTTTCGCCACTATCAACTCAAAAATTGCCAAATTATATATATTTTTTTTTTTTAATTCTAAAATTTCTCAATCTCATTATGCATAATATGCTAAAATATAACTGTGTTACTTGTTATTCAATTACTTGTTAATTTAAATACTGTGAAGCCACTACTACCTCTGTTAAGATATAAAAAAACAATGTTAAATTTGAACCAACAATTATATTTATGTCTAGAATTAAGTAGTCTGTAAAGCACTAGGTTTAGTCTGCCTGAAATGCCTCGGCATGATAGTGGCTTTCTTTGCACTCAGCAAATCAGTATTGTAATTACAGTAGTGTAAACTATGAATTCAGTAGACTCCCTATAACATGTCAGTCCCACATTGTTTTCTATGCAGAGAAATAAAAATTTGAATTTGAATTTGAAACTGAAGGTATGGTACACCAACGTGGAGAGGAATATCAAATAAATGGGAAAATTGGAATGAAATAATCAAAGAGGCATCACCAGACTTTATGGCCCTTAGAAAGCAAGCTCACAGGTTTGATAACAGATGCTTCACTGCTCATCAAAACTAGTGGAATTTTGAGGAGTTGGAAAGAGGAGACAGGCACGAAGAAAGGGACTATAAGGAACTATATTAGGAACACTTCAGACTGGAAGTCCCAAGGAGGTGATTGCAGTGATGTATTTCCCACCACAGAATAGTAGGAAGCTAAGACAAGAATATGATGAGAGAAACAGAGCAATGGTTGACACACTGGCTGAAGGGCCCATGTGGGCAGGGCAAGTTACTAGATGTGGGTGACTTCAGCACAAGAAATCGACTGGGAACTCTGGAGCCACAAGGGGACCCAGAAACGTGGAGAGCTAAGATGATAGAGGTGGTACTGGAAAACTCATGCATCAACACGTTAGAGTCACTACAGAAGAGAGAGAGAGAGAGAGAGAGAGAGAGAGAGAGAGAGAGTAGAGAGAGGAAGAGAGAGAGAGAGAGAACAAGAGAGAAGAAAAGAAGGGAAGAGAGGAGGAGGAAATCAGACACAAGAAACTGGACCTAGTATTCATCTTGAATAGTTCAGACATTGAGGACGTCACATGTGAAAGGCCTTTCGAGCTAATGATCACTTGGTCCTGAGCTTCGAATACAAAGCAGAGTTACAATGGAAAGGGAAGCAGGAAGGGCGGAACAAATGAAGCCAAACTACAAAAGAGTGAACTACAGGCATGAGGAATTTCTGCATAAGGTTCAGTGGGAAAGAGAATGGGGAAAATCATTAAATGAAATGATGGTATATGTTACAACAAATGCAAGGAAGCGAGAGAGCTCGTACCAAGGGCAACAGAAATAATGGAAGGCCAGGATGAGCCCTGGTTCGCCCAAAGGTGTACAGATGCCTAAACTAAGTGCACTAGAGAATGGAAGAAGTATAGAAGGCAAAGGACCCAGGAAAATAAGGAGAATAGTAGAAGAGCCAGAAATGAACGTGCATACAGATAAGAAAATACGAAAATGACATTACAGCTAAACCAAGTCTGACCCGAAACTATGTGTACAGACGCATCAGGAGGAAAACAACAGTCAAGGACCAGGTAATCAGGTTGAAGAAGGAAGGAGGAGTCACAAGAAATGACCGAAAATTGTGAAGGAGCTGAACATGAGATTTAAAGAGGTTTACAGGAAGATAGAAAGGACTCCAGAAAGCTGAGGGGTAGGGCTCACCATCAAGTGCTGGGCACAATACTACAACTGAGGAGGAGGTGAAGAGGTTATTAAGCACTAGATACCTTGAAAGGCGATGGGGCTGACACCATCTCTCCATGGGTCCTGAGGGAGGGAGCAGAGGAGCTATGGTCCACTAACAACATTTCAACACATCTTTTCGAAAAGGAACCCTGAGTTTGGAAGACAGCAAATGTAGTTCCAATTTTTAAAAAAGGAGACAGGAACGTAGCACTAAACTACAGACCAGTTTAGTTTAGGAAGCGATGTAGTGGAGGCAGGCTCTATACATAGCTTTAAGCAGAGGTATGATAAAGCTCATGGTGCAGGGAGAGTGACCCAGTAGCGGCCAGTGAAGAGGCGGGGCCAGGAGCTTTGACTCGACCCCTGCAACCACAACTAGGTGAGTACAACTAGGTGAGTACACATATACATACACACACATATACATACACACACACGCACACACAACAGGCCCAGCTTTCAATCCACATGTGCACAGGACAAAAAGGCAATCAACACGCGCGCGCGCACACACACACATACAGTGGTACCTCGAGTTACGATATTTTTTCGTTCGAGAATGCTGTTCAAGTGCCATTACCAAACGAATTTATCCCCATAAGGAATAATGTAAAATAAACTAGTCCTTTTACACCCACAAAAATATACTTACAAAAGCATTTAAAAAAATAAACTTACATAAAAGGGCGATTTTGGGGACCATCGTAACTCGAGGTACCACTGTACACACATACACACACACACACACACACACACACGAGCGATGGTTGACACACTGGCAGAATTGGCCAGAAGGGCTCATGCGAGCAGGGCGAAGCTACTGGTCATGGGTGACTTCAACCATAAGGAAATCGATTGGGAGAACTTAGAACCACATGGGGGCCAAGAAACATGAAGGGCTAAAATGATGGAGGTGGTACTGGAAAATCTCATGTACCAACATGTAAGGGACAATACCAGAGAGAGAGGGGAGGACGAACCAGCGAGACTGGACCTAGTATTCACCCTGAGTAGCACAGACATTGAGGACATCACACATGAAAGCCACCTTGGGGCCAGTGATCATATGGTTCTAAGCTTCGACTACATAGTAGAGTTACAAGTGGAGGGGGAAGCAGGAAGGGCTGCACAAATGAAGCCAAACTACAAGAAAGGTGACTACGTGGGCATGAAGAACTTCCTACACGGAGTTCAGTGGGACAGAGAGCTGGCAGGGAAGACGGTAAACGAGATGATGGAATATATGACAACAGTTTGCACGGAAGCTGAGGGGAGGTTTATACCCAAGGGTAACAGGAAAGCGAAAAAGCCAGGATGAGCCCATGGTTCACCCAAAGGTGTAGGGAAGCCAAAACCAAGTGTGCCAGGGAATGGAAGAAGTATAGAAGGCAAAGGACCCAGGAGAATAAGGAGAGCAGTCGTAGAGCCAGAAATGAATATGCACAGGTAAGAAGGGAAGCCCAAAGACAATACGAAAATGACATAGCAGCGAAAGCAAAATCTGACCCAAAGCTGTTGTACAGCCACATCAGGAGGAGAACAACAGTCAAGGACCAGGTGATCAGGCTGAGGAAGGAAGGAGGGGAGGTCACAAGAAATGACCACGAAGTGTGTGAGGAGCTCAACATGAGATTCAAAGAGGTGTTCACAGAGGAAATAGAAGGGCCTCCAGAAAGGAGGAGAGGTAGGGTACACCATCAGGTGCTGGACACGATACACACAACTGAGGAGGAAGTGAAGAGGCTACTAAGCGAATTAGATACCTCAAAGGCGATGGGGCCGGACATTTCTCCATGGGTCCTGAGAGAGGGAGCAGAGGAGCTATGTGTACCCCTAACAACAATCTTCAACACTTCTATCGAAACAGGGCAACTACCAGAGGTATGGAAGACAGCAAATGTATTTCCAATTTTTAAAAAAGGAGACAGAAACGTAGCACTAAACTACAGACCAGTGTCACTGACATGTATAGTATGCAAGGTCATGGAGAAGATTATCAGAAGAGTGGTGGAGCACCTAGAAAGGAATGAGCTTATCAACGACGGCCAACACGGTTTCAGGGACGGGAAATCCTGTGTCACAAACCTACTGGAGTTCTATGACAGGGTGACATCAGTAAGACAAGAGAGAGAGGGGTGGGTAGATTGCATATTCTTGGACTGTAAGAAGGCGTTTGACACAGTCCCACACAAGAGATTAGTGCAGAAGCTGGAGGACCAGGCAGGGATAACAGGGAAGGCACTACAATGGATCAGGGAATACCTGTCAGGAAGACAGCAGCGAGTCATGGTCCGTGGCGAGGTGTCAGAGTGGGCACCGGTGACGAGTGGGGTTCCACAGGGGTCAGTCCTAGGACCGGTGCTGTTTCTGGTGTTTGTGAACGACATGACGGAAGGAATAGACTCCGAAGTGTCCCTGTTTGCAGATGATGTGAAGTTGATGAGAAGAATTCAATCGGACGAAAACCAGGCAGAACTACAAAGGGATCTGGACAGCCTGCAAGCCTGGTCCAGCAACTGGCTCCTGGAGTTCAACCCCACCAAGTGCAAAGTCATGAAGATTGGGGAAGGGCAAAGAAGACCGCAGACGGAGTACAGCCTAGGGGCCAGAGACTGCAAACCTCAATCAAGGAAAAGATCTTGGGGTGAGTATAACACCAGGCACATCTCCTGAGGCGCACATCAACCAAATAACTGCTGCAGCATATGGGCGCCTAGCAAACCTAAGAACAGCATTCCGACATCTTAATAAAGAATCGTTCAGGACCCTGTACACTGTGTACGTTAGGCCCATATTGGAGTATGCAGCACCAGTTTGGAACCCACACCTAGCCAAGCATGTGAAGAAGCTCGAGAAAGTGCAAAGGTTTGCAACAAGACTAGTCCCGGAGCTAAGGGGTATGTCCTACGAGGGGAGGTTAAGAGAAATCGACCTGACGACACTGGAGGACAGGAGAGATAGGGGAGACATGATAACAACATATAAGATACTGAGAGGAATTGACAAAGTGGACAGAGACAGAATGTTCCAGAGATGGGACACAACAACAAGGGGACACAGATGGAAGTTGAAGACTCAGATGAATCACAGAGATGTTAGGAAGTATTTCTTCAGTCACAGAGTAGTCGGGAAGTGGAATAGCTTGGGAAGCGATGTAGTGGAGGCAGGTTCCATACACAGCTTTAAGAAGAGGTATGATAAAGCTCATGGCGCAGGGAGAGTGACCCAGTAGCGGCCAGTGAAGAGGCGGGGCCAGGAGCTATGTCTCGACCCCTGCAACCACAACTAGGTGAGTACACACACACACACACACACACACACACACATAGCAATGCTTTATTTACAGGGAGCAAAGTCAGGGTATTTTTCCAGAATGGTCTGTAATATACCACTGTGGATAAAATACTTTGACATATCTTGAACATTTCTGAGTGAGTTGTCTCTGAATTCATTAATTTTGTCGCACTCCAGTACATAATGACGCAGGGTGTGACAATAATCCAACTGACAAAGTTTACATTTTGTTTGGTCTACATCTGGTGGTGGTGATTTAACCTGCCAAAGATACTTGTAACCCAGCCGGAGGCGGGCAGTGGTGACATCCAAGAGTCTGCTTATTTTGTTGGATGCACCATAGACATGTGGCTCCTCCTGCATGATAGAATGATGATAGATGGACTGACTGGTGTCAATCTCCCTGAGTCTTAAGTCAATAAAATTCAGTTCTAGTTCTTTTCGTATTATTGTTCTCAAACTGCTAACTGACAAGCCAAGATTGTAATCTACCCCCTCTTTGAAAGCATAAAACTTAGCCAATTTATCAGTTCTATCATGCATCTGAAGACCAATGTGAGATGGAATCCACAGCATGTGCACTCTGACTCTACTATCCACAATCCTACCATACCTGTGTCTGGCTTCTGACACAAGCATGCTACAAGTTATATACAGGTAAGCAGCAACAGTTTTTTGCCTCTTGCAAGTAATTTCACTTACAAGAGAACTTGTGGTTTTGTCTTTCATTGATAAATCCATGCAGGTCATTTAGTACAAGGACTGGTAGTGGCTCAATTCTCCATCTAATTTATGAAACAGACACATTACGTATCACTTGACTATACCATTGGAATGTATATTGTCTCCAAGTGCTGAAGATTAATAATGAAAACTTCATGAAAGCATCTAATATGCCTGATTAGTATTTTATTTTTCAAGATAACCGAGTAGCATATAGTGACACTGACAGCACTGCATTAAATTATTAGGAATGAAAATGTGCACATAAATGCCAGTGAATAATTATGTGATAAAGTATTGAATCGTTTTTTTGTGCATAGTACTGACAAAATCTGAAATAAATATAATTTTATTTGTTCTGTTTTTTATCCTGCAGGGTGACCCAAAAAAAAAAAAAAAAAAAAAAAAAAAACACTTTCACCATCATTCATTATTATTTCTTATTTCAACAAACCAGCTGGGTGACCAAAAAAAAAAAAAAAAAAAACCACTTTCACCATCATTCATTATTATTTCTTATTTCAACAAACCAGCTGTATTCCACCAAGGCAGGGAGGCCCAAAAGTAAAAACGAAAGTTTCTCCTTTTAAGTTTAGTAATATATACAGGAGAAGGGGTTAATTATTATTTTTATTATAATATCCATGGGGGTTAAAAGGGGTTGTGTTAAATCTGTAGGGAAAATAGAAGGCAATCATATTTGATAAAAATACAGGAGAACAGGTCCAATAACTTTAAAAAGCATCAATGGGATTTTTCTTTCTTTTCTTTCAACACGTTGGCTGCCTCCCACTGAAGCGGGGTGGCCCAAAAGAAAAAACGAAAGTTTCTCCTTTTACATTTAGTAATATATACAGGAGAAGGGGTTACTAGACCTAAAAAAAAAAATCTTAGCTCTTGTGAACACCTTGACACAGAAAACGTTAACTCCAGAGAGCCATGGCTGAACCAAGGAGATAAAAAAGGGATTTATCCTGCTTAAATAAGAGGTTTAACTCATTTAAATAAATTGTTATGCATCATGTTTCATACATAATATTCACACACTGCATTTCATTGCAATGATTTAATTGATGATGCTCATCAATCAATAAATATTTTACTTTAATTCAAGAAAATTAAGAAAACTAGTATTAGATAAATAATCTTACATTCAACTACAGCAATATACTAAAGATTATCAACAACCATTTATATATCACCTGGTATAAAATTCCTTATGACTGTTTTAGTGCTTTAGCATATACAGTGGACCCCCGGTTTTCGTAATTAATTCGTTCCAGGATGTTGTTCAAGTGACATTACCAAACAAATTTGTTCCCATAAGAAATAATGTAAATTAGATTAGTCCTTTTAGACCCCCAAAAATACACTTACAAAAATACACTTACATAATTGTTCGAGTTTGGAGCAGTACGAAAACCAGGGGTCCACTGTAATTATATTCTGTTGAATATTATACAAGACTTCTAAACAAATTACAGTTCTCTGAGATTTTTATTAAGGCACTGCAAGCTATAGGTACGTAAATTTTCTAGCAATTCCTAAGAGAAGTTTCAGGAATGAGGAAAATTTTTCATAATCCATTACTAACTTGTCCAACCAAAGTGAAACAGACAATAAATCCCAAAGTTCTCTTTAAAGATAGACTACATGAATAAACAAAGATGGACGGGCGGGTGCGAATCACGGTTCATAAATTAACAGTCTGATGCTCTACCAATTGTTTATTACGACTTAAGAGTTCATAGACTTACAACTTACATGCACTGAATGAACATCAAAAGCACTCAATGCCTTAAGGTAAAAAAAAAATTATGCAGATGAACAGAAGATGGTAATAAAACAGAGATCTTTGAAATGTGCATTTACTTTGCCAAAATATTCTACTACAAGAGTCCAAGGCAAGGGAGGAGCAAGTGCTATGCCAATTTATATACTAGATTGGTTTTAACACAAAATTATTTACAAAAGTTAAATCACTCATCTAAGACAGACTGCAAGGTAACACATGTGGCTGAAGATGCAGGAGAGGGTGAGGAATGGAAGCAAATGTGAGTAAAAAAAATGGATACAGAGAAAATGGTTATTATAACTGCATAATTAGGTCTACCTGCATGGATATGATAAACTGCATTCACATAAAATAAACAATGGTAGTTAAATAACAGCAAAAAAAAAACCTACACAGTATTCTTGGAATTACATAAACTTCCAATTTCTCTTTGTATGATTCGTTTTATTATTACTGAGACTAGTAGTGGAGTGTAAGAACACTGGGAAAATGGCTACAATCATGAACTGTCCAACCCAGGTCCAGGACAACAGAAGCTGAGCAAATTAAAAAATCAATACACAAAGGAGTACAAGTCTCTGGGTTTACAAAGGTAATTATTTTGTTTTGTTTTGCCCATAAATGAAATTCTGTGCTAGCACTCGTGATAAATTTTCCCTTTTCTACCTTGGATGATTGTCCTCAAAGAAAAAGTTGACAAGACAGCCTGAAGGCATAAGCTGTCATTGACTCCACTTCAATGGGAAAATCCCATAGGGAACAACAATTAATCAAACATAGATAGCAAGGCTACTTTTTGCAAAGGATTTAGGAAAATTATTCCATTCATAATTCTTGAAATTTCCTTTTTCTTCTTTTTAGTTGCATGTCTATTTAAGCAAAAATAACTGCAGAAACATACTCCAATTTGTTAGCATTATTTTTTTTATCCTTACTAAACTAAGTAAAGAAAAAATTACAGCTCTAAACAAAACAAAATTAAAAGTACTCTAATGTTATCCATATTAACAAATTTTGTAACAAAATTAAAACATTTTATTGTAATATGTACTTGCTGTACATTTCAATTTTACAAATGCTAACTTGTATTACAAAAGTAGTACATACTTATAAACTTAAGTTTATCTCATATTTTTTTTCTATTTCAACACGTCGACCATCTTCCACCAAGGCAGGGTGACCCACGTATAAGACCACGTATAAGACCCACGTATAAGAATTCCGAGGAATTCAAGAAAATAAACTCAATAGAGCACAGAACCTTTAAGAGGGGTCATACAGCACTTGAAAAATGTAAGGCATTCAGACTATATCTGTGTATAAGGAGAAGTATAGTTCCTTGGATGAAGAGTCGATCACCAACATCACGGCACCACCCTTGAAGGGCTAGCCATCTATAAAATAGAATTACTTCTCACCATACAAGAAATAGAATTTTCCTGGGATCTAGAAGCAAGGTAACCAAGAGGTGGATTTTGGACAGGACTCAAGAATGAAGAATTAAGTGCTACGGCTCCAATAAATGAAGGATATCCAAGCACTGGTGTATAAACTGACAATGGCATCTGGGGATAAGTGACCATTTGATTATTCATCCACGGTGTACTAGATAGCCTGACACTTTGTAAAATGTGTTGATTTTCTATTGCAGATGTGATATTCCTTTCATTTGGTGCTTTTATCAGATTCATTTTAAGTGATGTACATTCCTTTGTTTTTACCCCTACAGAGCTGGTCCTGCTCAAATGTCCATCATCTTTATCAGTGTCTGTAGAGTTTAAAACTTTACTCTTTATCACTGCTTCTTCCTGAAGTTTATTTTTACTCAAAAAGTCTCCTAGAGTTCTCTCCTTTATCATATATTCATCAGAAGTGTCTACATTAGAATAATTAACCTCATCATTTTTTGGAAAAAAATCTGCTTTGAAGTCTTCCTGAAATTCTGAATTTAAAAGCTCTGCTTTCACAAGAGTCTTATGGATCTTTTCACACTTAGCTATATGTTCAGTTAACTCTTTAATCAATGAATCATTTTCATGATGACGCTCCTTTGGTAACATTTCCTTGATTAAAAGTGCACGAAATTTCCTTTCAAATAAAATTATGCATTCCACGACTTCTATATCCGACCTTGGTGAATCTTTCGAGTCCATAGAGTAGTTTACCGAGAATCTTAAATTGTCCTTGTCCTGTGTTGTACTATTCTTGTCCTGTGTTGTACTAGTCCTGTCCTGTGTTGTACTAGTCTTGTCCTGTGTTGTACTAGTCTTGTCCTGTGTTGTACTAGTCTTGTTCTGTGTTGTACTAGTCTTGTCCTGTGTTGTACTATTCTTGTCCTGCATTGTACTATTCTTGTTCTGTGTTGTACTATTCTTGTCCTGCATTGTACTATTCTTATCCTGTGTTGTACTATTCTTGTTCTGTGTTGTACTATTCTTGTCCTGCATTGTACTATTCTTGTTCCATGTTGTATTATTCTTGTTCTTTGTACTATTCTTATCCTGTGTTGTACTAGTCTTGTCCTGTGTTGTACTATTCCTGTTCTGTCTTGTACTAGTCTTGTCCCATGTTGTACTAGTCTTGTCCTGTGTTGTACTATTCCTGTCCTGCATTGTACTATTCTTGTTTTGTGTTGTACTATTCTTGTTCTGCATTGTACTATACTTGTCCCGCATTGTACTATTCTCGTCCTGCATTGTACTATTGTTGGTCTGTGTTGTACTATTCTTGTTCTGTGTTGTACTATTCTTGTTCTGCATTGTACTATTCTTGTTCTGTGTTGTACTATTCTTGTTCTGCATTGTACTATTCTTGTTCTGTGTTGTACTATTCTTGTTCTGTGTTGTACTATTCTTGTCCTGAGTTGTATTATTCTTGTTCTGTGATGTACTATTCTTGTTCTGTGTTGTACTATTCTTGTTCTGTGTTGTACTATTCTTGTTCTGTGTTGTAAAATTCTTGTTCTGTGTTGTGCTCTTCCTGGTCTGTGGTGTTCTCATATTGTCCTGTGGTTTATTCTTCAGGTTCTGTGGTATAGTCATCTTTCCCTGGGTTATGGTTGTCTTGTTCTGCTGTCTCATGCAATCATCTGGTAAATTTTGCAATAATGAAGGAATTTTACTATCACTAATGCTGTGTCTGATAGCTGGAGATGAATGCCAAGTGGTATCATCCTCTTTATTTATACTATGGGGTGCACATATTTCCAGTTTCCTTCCAGTTCTTCCCTGTTTGGTGTAGTCTGAGTGTAATCCAATATCAGAGGCTTTTACAGGAATACCCAAGCATTTCATTATTTGGGTTTGCATTGGCTGAATTTCAAAACAAGGATGACGTCGAAAAATCTTTCCATTGTTATTACCTTCATTCTGCATGCAATCCTTTGATGGCAAGTTACCCAGGGCTTTGTGTTTATTATGAGCTATTTTTATTTCCTTTGGTCTTACAGATTTGTCCCTTTGATCGTTTGTTGGTGTGAGCAAACGCTTAGCAACTTCAACAGCAGTATTTCTGTTTGGTAATTCACTGGCAAAACAAATTTCTGTCTTTGACTGCTGTTCCTTGCCTGATGTTTTTGACTCTTGGAAAATTTGATTTCCTGTTCTTTCTACACCTTTACAGTCTCCATAGGTAATAACTGCTGCATCATCCTTGGCTATCTCACTACTGCTTGAAACTTCCAAGTGGTAATAACATGCTTCAGTCTCTTGCTCATCGATAATTTGATTTTGCAGCACACCTGTCTCTTCTTTGAATGGTTCAGAATCACAAGTGCCATTTTCCAGTTTTCTGCTACTGATTAAAGGTTCTTGTGAATTATGTGTCTGCCTTGGTGCCATACTAGAAATCATACCTTGGATAAGATAATGGTCCTCAGAAATTGAACTTGATCTTTGACTGCTTGTATCACTGGCATACTCATCAATCAGATTCTGAGGAAGAAAAACTGATCAATCAACTATAAAAATAACTTAGTAGATTTATTAACTACAATAGCCACATACTAAGGAAAATAGTGCATGTTTTATAGGTAATGACAAAGTAGATGCTGACGCTGTGCAATCATTACATAATTGTGGGTGAATAAGAAAAGTAGTAATTACAGAAAGTAGATACCTAAGAGGATGTGTAGAATGTTTACATCAAAGCATGTAAGTGAATAATATTTAAATAAGGATAAGGAGCTGTTTAGGCAACTAAAATGCCAGGAGCAAGATTGCTAGTAACCCCTTCTCCAGTATATACAGTGGTACCTCGGTTTTTGTCGATAATTCATTCCAGAATGCTGTTTGAGCGCCGTTACCGAACAAATTTGTTCCCATAAGGACAAATGTAAATTAGATTAGTCTGTTTCAGACCCCCCAAAAATACACTTACAAAAGCACTTACAATAATACACTTACATAATTGTTTGAGTTGGGAGCTGTACGAAAACTGAGGTACCACTGTATATTACTAAATTTAAAAGGAGAAATTTTTTTTTTTTTTTGGGCCACCCCGCCTCAGTGGGATACGGCCAGTGCGTTGAAAGATGAAAGAAGAAGAAGGAGCTGTTTGGATTTAGAAGAGACATGAGAAAGAATGCATATGGAAATAATGTGGCAGATTTTGCCAATGTATGGAACAGGCAGTAGGTTACTAAAAGAATGAGTTTTTGAGTACATATAGTGAAGCTAATGTTAGCATATGTAGAAGAGGAGGGGGCAATTTTCTATGAAAGTTGGACTTAGGGACGTGAGACGTTGCAATGGTTGTTTAACATACCTTTCTTTTCAACATACCAGCCATCTCCTACTGACGCAGGGTGACCCAAGAAAGAAACACTGTCACCATCATTCACACATAATCATCAATGTCTTTGCAGAGGAGCTCATATATGACAGTGTGGATGTCACTAAAACAGTCAATATCCCAAACCCCTCCTTTAAAGTGCAGGCAATGTACCCTCCTCCTCCAGGACTCAAGTCCGGCTAACCAGTTTTCCTGATTTCTTTCACAAAATACTACCCTGCTCACATTTCAACAGCTCGTCAGATCCCAAAAACCATTCATCTCCATTTACTCTAGGGATGTATCGGATTTGAAAATTTAGATATACAGTGGACCCCCGAGTTTCGTAAACCCCGGAAATCGTACATTTATGTAAGTATAATATTGTAAGTGCTTGTGGAAAAGTATTTTTGGGGGTCTGAAATAGACTAACCTACGTGACATTTTTTCTTAAGGGGGTAAATTCATTCGGTAATGGCACTTGAGCAGACTTCAGGAGTAAAGTTTTTACGAAACTCGGGGGTCCACTGTATGCGGATGTGTATACGGATGTCTTTATTTCACGGATGCAGATGCAAGAAATTGTTCGGATGTTGATGCGGATGTAAGAAATTGTGCGGATGTTCTGCGGATTTCAGATGCGGATATCTGTTTACAGTAAAATGCGGATGCGGATGTAAGAAATTGTGCGGATGTTCCACGGATGTGCATTCAGATATCCAATACATCACTAATTTACTCCTATCTAACATGTTCACACACATGCTTGCTGCATGTTCAAGCCCCTTGCACACAAAACCTCTTTTACCTTCTCCCTCCATCCTTTCCTAGGATGAACCCTACCTCTCCTCCCCTCCACTACAGATTTATACACCCTCCAAGTCATCCTATTTTGCTCTATCCTCTTTAAATGACCAAACCACCTCAACAACCCCTCTTCAGCCCTCTGAATACAGCCTCTCCTCACTTAGCTACGTACAGTGGACCCTCGGTTTTCGTTGAAAATTCATTCCAGTTTGCTGTTTGAGTGCCGTTACCGAACGAATTTGTTCCCATAAGGACAAATGTAAATTAGATTAGTCATTTCAACCCCCTAAAATACACTTACAAAAGCACTTACAAAAATACACTTACATAATTGTTCGAATTTGGAGGTGAACGAAAACCGAGGGTCCACTGTACTAGTGTTGGTGCCACTATACTCTCGTAAATTCCCTTCTTTGCCTCCATGGATAATATTTTTTGTCTCCTCTGATACCTCAATGCACCACTCAACTTTTTTTCTTCATCAATTCTATGGTCAAGCTTATCTTTCATAAACCCATCCACTGACAAGTCTACTCCCAAATATCTGGGAAATCAAATACAAAATGGGAGTTGACAGTTACTTTTTGCTGACGATATTGTGCTTTTGGGAGATTCTAAAGAGAAGTTGCAAAAGTTAGTGGATGAGTTTCAGAAGGTGTGTAAAGGAAGAAAGTGAAAGTGAACATAGATAAGAGTAAGGTGATGAGGGTATCAAACGAGTTAAGTAAAGAAAAATTGGATATCACATTGGAGGGAGGAAGTATGATATCCAATTTTTCTTTACTTAACTCGTTTGATACCCTCATCACCTTACTCTTATCTATGTTCACTTTCACTTTCTTCCTTTACACACCTTCCGAAACTCATCCACTAACGTTTGCAACTTCTCTATAGAATCTCCCAAAAGCACAGTATCATCAGCAAAAAGTAACTGTGTCAACTCCCATTTTGTATTTGATTCCCCATACGTTAATCCCACCCCTCTCCCCAACACCCTAGCATTTACTTTTGACAACCCCATCTATAATATGTTAAACAACCATGGTGATATAAACAGATTATACATACATCAAAATGGAATCAAACAGTTCATTTCAAAATTTTGAAAAAAAAAAAAAATCTGGTGAAAAAAATGGCTCAACAGGTTGCAGTAGAAATGAAGTCACAATACCCAAACTAGAAGCTTTTTCAGTTTAATATCTTTATTATGCACCCCATACCCATCCTGTGGGCAGTAGTTAAAAGATTTCAGAAGCACATAGCTGGAACAATTCACAACCCACACTTTGGAGAGGAAACTTTACACAAAATTTTGGTTTGTCTTGGATCATTATAATTTTTAACACAGGAGGAAACACCTTCACCATTATTCATTCAATTGCCATCTTTCCAGAAGCATGCCACCATCAAAGTTCAAATAACCTCAAAC
This sequence comes from Cherax destructor, assembly GCA_009830355.1. Classification (NCBI taxonomy): domain Eukaryota; kingdom Metazoa; phylum Arthropoda; class Malacostraca; order Decapoda; family Parastacidae; genus Cherax; species Cherax destructor. The sequence continues at coordinate 67,087 of WNWK01007490.1, read as the reverse complement.
TGCAACAGCCTTAAATCTGTGACATGACAATGGTCCAGGATGGATTGAAAAGTCATCTGAAGTGCTGGAAATTGTTTAAAATAAAATGCTCCAACACAGACACTTAAATGAGATTTGAGCAGAAGCAAGACACTCAAGTCTTCTAAATTTCAAGTGAAAATTAAAAATACAGTGGTATCCCAAGTTTTGGCCATAATTCGATCCAGAAGGCTGTTCAAGTGCCGTTACTGAACGAATTTGTTCCCATAAGGAATGATGTAAATTAGATTAGTCCATTTCAGACCCCAAAAAATACACTTACAAAAGCACTTACAATAATACACTTACATAATTATTCGAGTTGGGAGGTGGCTGAAACTTGGGGTACCACTGTACTATATAAAAATATCATACCTTCAGAGTTGTTTGTAGTTCAGTATTATTGCTTGGAAATAACTTCAGAATATTGCGTAATATTTTCAAGGGGTAAATAATTAAACTTGACAGAATCTCTCCATTTCCACCATAAATAGCTTTGCACCCAGACCTGGAACAATTTCATAATCATTAGTTGATAAAAATGTAACAAAGCAGCCTTTCACAATAACTTTTCCACTAGAGAAGAGAAAATAATATGCATAACAAGGATACAGTAAGCTCTCTTCTGTATAGTGCGATTTTTTTACAAATGCGACTGAAAATTTACATCCAAAATTTAATAGCTTATGCTGAATATGTGCACTACTTCAATTTGGATAATTTTTTTTTCTTAAAAAAAAAAAAAAAAAAAAAACTATATAGACTGGCTTTATAAGAGTTTACAGCTAAAACTATAATGAAGCATCAATAAACTCATTAGTGGAACTATTAAAACTATGCTGAAACATTAATAACCTCATTAGTGGAACTAAATTTACAAACTAATATTCTTAAATGTTTTGAAATACCTCACTATTGTAAATCTATTTAATCACTACAGTCACCTAACTTTAATATCAGTATGCTCCATAACCTGTGTCAATATAGAGTAAGAATTATTATTAGTCTGCCCGAAATGCCTAGGCATGCTAGTGACCTTCTTTGTAATTATTATTTTATAATATATAGAAATGGCATTATACCAATACATCACCTTCACCATTAATATATAAACTAATTGTTAAATTCTTAAACTAATTGCTAAATTCTTAAATGTTTAAATTTCAGTACCTCAATTTTGTAAACCTCAATTTTGTAACCCTCAATTTGTAAACCTAGTTAATCACTACAATTACCTAACCTTAATATCAGTATAATCATTGTATCACTATTGAGTAAGACCTATCATAAGACTGCCTGAAAAGTCTAGGCATACCTAGGCATATTATTGTCCATCTTGTAATATCTACCCCATAAAATGTATTAATACTAAGTATACCCCACTTTGTAATACGTATTACTAGAAATAAATTTTTTATTTTGATTTTGATATGTAAACCACACATTGTAACTAATATTTTATAATATATAAACCCCATATTGTAATCTTTACAGAGAAATAAACATCTGAATTTGAATTTGTATACTGAAGCATCAACAACCTCATTAGTGGAACTATTAAAACTATACTGAAACATCAATATCCTCATTAGTGGATCTATTAAATCTATAATGAGGCATCAATAACCTCATTAGTGGAACTATTAAATCTATACTGAAGTATCAATAACCTCAGTAGTGGAACTATTAAAACTATAATGAAGCATCAATAACCTCATCAGTAATGGAACTACTACAAGTCTTCAGTATTCAAATTTGTAATGTAACTATACAGTCAAACCTCGGTTTTAATATGCCCTAGTTTTCGACGACTTTTTTTGTCAAAATTTTGTCCCAGTTTTCGTACATCCGCTCGGTTTTTGTACAGTTGAAAACAGTCCGTTCCAAACTTGTCCGCCTACCTGCGTGACTTGGCCACTCATTTCCAGGAATCGAGCACCCACACAAAGCATCCCATGCATTCGTGACTCAGTCTGCCTTTGTTTCTCGTTGAGTGAGCATCACCCTGCGCATTCATCCGAAACATTTTGTAATAATCCATTGTTTTTTGTGCTTGTTTACTGAGTGCGACTGCTAAATAAGCCACCATGGGGCCAAAGAAAGTTCCGAGTGCCAGCCCTTTGATAAAGAAGGCGAGAAACACGATAGAATTCAAGAAAGAACTCGTAGCAAAGTACGAAAGTGGCGTGCGCATGGCCGATCTTGCCAGGATGTACGGGAAGTCCGCATCAACGATCAGTTCCATCCTGGCAAAGAAAAAAGAAATCAAGGAAGCTGATGTTGCGAAAGGGGTAAATGTGCTAACGAAACAGAAATCGCAAACAATCGAAGATGTTGAGAAATTGTTGGTGTGGATCAACGAAAAACAGTTAGTGGGAGATAGTGTCTTGGAGGTGATAATTTTCAAAAAGGCAAGGCAGTTGCATGTGGATCTCGCAAAGAAAATGCCTGGAACGAGTGCTGCTGTTAGCGAATTTAAGGCCAGCAGAGGCTGGTTCGACAAATTCAAGAAACGAACTGACATAGACAGTGTAGTAAGGCATGGCAAGGCTGCAAGTTCGGACAAACATGGGGCCGAAGAATTTGTTGATGAATTCAAGGAGTACTTAGAGGCTAAAGGATTCCTCCCCCAATAAGTCTTTTAATTGTGACGAAACAGACCTCTTTTGGAAGAAAATGCCAAAGAGGACCTACATCACACAGGAGGAAAAGGCACTGCCAGGACACAAGCCTATGAAGGATAGGCTAACTCTTTTGTTCTGTGGTAACGCTAGTGGGGATTTCAAAGTGAAGCCTTTATTGGTGTATCACTCTGAAAATCCCCAAGTGTTCAAGAAAAACAATGTCATCAAGAGTAAATTGTGTGTGATGTGGAAGGCTAACAATAAGGCATGGGTCACGAGGCAAATTTTCATTGAGTGGGACAAGTGTTTGGCCTGAGTGTGAAGAAATACCTCCACTCAAGTGCCTCCTGGTAATGGACAATGCTCCTGCTCATCCTCCAGGCTTGGGAGACCAATTGTTGGAGGAGTTTAGTTTCATCACAGTGAAGTTCTTGCCCCTAATACCACTCCTCTCATCCAGCCCACGGCCCAGCCGGTCATTTCAAACTTCAAAAAACTCTTCACCAAAGCACTGTTTCAAAGGTGCTTTGAAGTAACCTCGGACACTGAATTGACCCCAAGAGAGCTCTGGAGGAATCACTTCAATATCCTCCATTGCATAAGCCTTATAGATAAGGCTTGGCAGGGAGTGACTTCCAGGACGATGAACTCTGCTTGGAGAAAATTGTGGCCAGAATGTGTCCTCGAGAAGGATTTTGAAGGGTTTGAGGTTGACCCTGACAACCCTACGCCTGTTGTGGAATCTATTGTGTCTTTGGGGAAGACCATGGGGTTGAATGCGAGTTGAAAGGATGTGGAAGAGTTGGTGGACGACTACAGAGAAGAGCTAACCACTGAAGAGCTGCAAGACCTTCAACTGGAACAGTAACAGACCGCAGCTGAGGAAATTGCTTCAGAGGAGGAAGAGAGAGGGGAGAATGTGCCTTCTTCAGTGATTAAGAACATGTGTGCAAAGTGGAATGAGGTGCAAAGTTTTGTGGAGAAATATCACCCTAACAAAACTGTTGCAAGTTGTGTCTGCAACCTGTTCAATGACAATGCCTTGTCCCATTTTAGGCAAATCTTAAAGAGATGCCAGAAACAGACCTCTCTGGACAGATTTTTTGTGCGACAGGGGTCCAGTGACTCTCAAGCTTGTCCTAGTGCCAGTAAAAGACAAAGAAGGGAAGTACGTAACCGCAGATAGGGCCTTGATACCTGAATTCCTTATGAAAGGGGATTTCCCTTCCAAACAATAACCTCTCCTCCTCCCTCTCCCCTCCTCATAGTCTTCCATGCGCCAAGAAGTCTTTTCAATAAAGGTGAAAGTGATGTTAAATGTTCATTTATCCATTTCATTAGTCATTTATATTTATTTCTCATTGTTTTCTGTATGTAAAACTATAGTTATTCTCTATAAAATGTATTTTTTGTTAATATTTTTGGGTGTCTGGAATGGATTAATTGGATTTACATTATTTCTTATGGAAAATATTGCTTCAGTTTTCGGCTGACTTTTTCGAACGGATTAATCACGAAAACCGAGGTTCCACTGTATCATGAATAATGAAGGGAAGGAGGGTTATGCACTCACTCTATGAGCTGTATATACACGTGTGCATCAATTGCCTTATCTAAGATAATCATTGGAACAACAATTCTTCTTTCCCTGAGTACAGACTGGATATCTAAGTTCAATAACTGGGATAACTCTGCACTCAAGATAAAGGGTTGTCCGCTGAATTCCATAACATGAAGTGTTGTTTTTGTTGACAAAGATATGCAGTTGACCACACACTGGAACTCACTGTTCTTCTCTCTTGATTTAAGGCTCCGCATTATCACTTCATCTTCTCTGAATTATAAAAATATATCTGTAAATAAAGGTACAAGTACTGAAAGAATTATAATGAGCAAGTGTAAATAATTCAGTGATTGGGGATTCGAACCAGTGGTCTGGTGGTACTAGAATTACCAACTGGTTGTTCTTAGGCACTAGACCAGAGAGATTCATATCACTGTGGTCCAGAACTCACCTATATGGAGTGGCATGGATCAAGCCTTGTGAGCCCTGTCATACCTATTCTTAAAACTATGAATGAATCCTGCCTCCACCACTTCATCAAGGTCATTCTATGTCCTGACTACCCTGAGACTGAAAAAATAATTCTTAACATCCCACATGTTTATGTGTAACAGTGAAAACAAACAAAGCCAGGGGTTCCCTGCAGCAATGTACAATCATCAAGTGTCAAACCACTGCTGCACTGTCAGTAGTTTAGTGACTCAGTCTTACACCATGCTTCAAGGGGTTTCATATACGTATACAGTGGACCCCCGAGTTTCGTAAACCCCAGAAATCGTACATTTATGTAAGTATAATATTGTAAGTGCTTGTGGAAAAGTATTTTTGGGGGTCTGAAATAGACTAACCTACGTGAAATTTTTCCTTAAGGGAGTAAATTCGTTCGGTAATGGCACTTGAGCAGACTTCAGGAGTGAAGTTTTTACGAAACTCGGGGGTCCACTGTACTCCAGCATGTCTAAAACATTGCTGGGACCTATAAATACTTTGTATATATTTCTAGACAATAGTAAATGACCAAGGCAGGTGAAAATGTTCACCTGTCAGTGTGTTTGTGACTATTTAAGTACAATTTCAGTACCTAATAGTGTCAGAACAAAGATTGACTATGAAATCACAAGAACTACTATAAATTGTAATTATCAGAACATAAAAATTATATAAAATAATAAAAAAATGAGAAAAGGTATATCAGCAACACTTCTGCAAGTGGCAGGACTCAATGTTGCCGTCAGGTGAGCATCCAGTACCAACTTCGCGGGCTTATATCTCGGTAAGTACTGACCCTAAATTTTTTTTATCTTATAATGTGTAAAATAATGCCCTCTTCATTAAAAAAATAAATAAATAAAAATATTTGGAGCGCTGGGCGAGAAAACGTAGATCTACGTTCGGACAGTTTAAGGGTTAAAGGTACAGTGGACCCCCTCTATTCGAACGGCTCGGCAATAGAACATATCGTCATTAGAACAAGAAAATCGATATCGCCATGTGAACAAAATATCACGATTCGAACAAGTGCGTTCATCACCTGTCCGCCCAGGTGCTTGGAGAGCCAGTCCCGCATTGTTTACACTCGAGAGAACAATACCCTGCACGCTCATCCAGACATTTCACACTTAATTATAATTGTTTGGAGTTTGTTCATTAAGTGTGAGGCAGTGGTGGTAGAGGCAGTGGTAGTAGAGGCAGTGGTGGTAGAGGCAGTGGTGGTAGAGGCAGTAGTGGTTGAGGCAGTGGTAGAGGCAGTGGTGGTAGAGGCAGTGGTGGTAGAGGCAGTGGTGAGAGGCAGTGGTGGTAGAGGCAGTGGTGGTAGAGGCAGTGGTGGTAGAGGCAGTGGTGGTAGAGGCAGTGGTGGTTGAGGCAGTGGTGGTTGAGGCAGTGGTGGTAGAGGCAGTGGTGGTAGAGGCAGTGGTGGTAGAGGCAGTGGTGGTAGAGGCAGTGGTGAGAGGCAGTGGTGAAAGGCAGTGGTGAAAGGCAGTGGTGAGAGGCAGTGGAGGGAGGCAGTGGTGAGAGGCAGTGGTAGTAGAGGCAGTGGTGGTAGAGGCAGTGGTGGTTGAGGCAGTGGTGGTAGAGGCAGTGGTGGTAGAGGCAGTGGTGGTAGAGGCAGTGGTGGTAGAGGCAGTGGTGAGAGGCAGTGGTGAAGGCAGTGGTGAAAGGCAGTGGTGAGAGGCAGTGGAGGGAGGCAGTGGTGAGAGGCAGTGGTAGTAGAGGCAGTGGTGGTAGAGGCAGTGGTGGTTGAGGCAGTGGTGGTTGAGGCAGTGGTGGTAGAGGCAGTGGTGGTAGAGGCAGTGGTGGTAGAGGCAGTGGTGGTAGAGGCAGTGGTGGTAGAGGCAGTGGTGAGAGGCAGTGGTGAGAGGCAGTGGTGAGAGGCAGTGGAGGGAGGCAGTGGTGAGAGGCAGTGGTAGTAGAGGCAGTGGTGGTAGAGGCAGTGGTGGTAGAGCAGTGGTGGTAGAGGCAGTGGTGGTAGAGGCAGTGGTGAGAGGCAGTGGTGGTAGAGGCAGTGGTGGTAGAGGCAGTGGTGAGAGGCAGTGGTGGTAGAGGCAGTGGTGGTAGAGGCAGTGGTGGTAGAGGCAGTGGTGGTAGAGGCAGTGGTGGTAGAGGCAGTGGTGGTAGAGGCAGTGGTGAGAGGCAGTGGTGAAAGGCAGTGGTGAAAGGCAGTGGTGAGAGGCAGTGGAGGGAGGCAGTGGAGGGAGGCAGTAGTGAGAGGCAGTGGTGGTAGAGGCAGTGGTGGTAGAGGCAGTGGTGGTAGAGGCAGTGGTGGTAGAGGCAGTGGTGAAAGGCAGTGGTGAGAGGCAGTGGAGGGAGGCAGTGGTGAGAGGCAGTGGTAGTAGAGGCAGTGGTGGTAGAGGCAGTGGTGGTAGAGGCAGTGGTGGTAGAGGCAGTGGTGGTAGAGGCAGTGGTGGTAGAGGCAGTGGTGGTAGAGGCAGTGGTGGTAGAGGCAGTGGTGGTAGAGGCAGTGGTGAGAGGCAGTGGTGGTAGAGGCAGTGGTGGTAGAGGCAGTGGTGAGAGGCAGTGGTGGTAGAGGCAGTGGTGGTAGAGGCAGTGGTGGTAGAGGCAGTGGTGGTAGAGGCAGTGGTGATAGAGGTAGTGGTGATAAGAGGCAGTGGTAGTAGAGGCAGTGGTAGTAGAGGCAGTGGTAGTAGAGGCAGTGGTAGTAGAGGCAGTGGTAGTAGAGGCAGTGGTAGTAGAGGCAGTGGTAGTAGAGGCAGTGGTAGTAGAGGCAGTGGTGGTTGAGGCAGTCTTAATGTAGAGTGCAAGGTGAGTAAACAAGATTAAATGAAGGTTCGGGAGTTTTGTAAACAAACCAGTTGTTGTTGCTGTTACCAGCCTGACACGTATGATTTCTGTTCACTCCTTGAAGCAGGCTGGGAGTGATCTAATGCACTTAGCATTACAAACTCCGTTTTCTCTTATACTAACACGTCTGAAGGAGGAAAGAATAGGAAGATGTTTTGATAGCTGGACCAAGTGTGCCCGCCACCACCGTCCTGCCCCGCCACCACATTCGTAATGACATACATATTTTATTCATTCTAGAGTGTATATCAGGTTTTTATGTTATTTATATTGTTTATTATGTCATATTAGATGAATTGTGATAGATAAATAAGCTGTCGAGTTGATAATAGCTTCAAAGTGAAGTACTATTTTGTCATGCCTCCAGCCAGCAGGAACGGATTAATTGTATTTCCATTATTTCTTATGGGAAAAATTAAATCGCCATTCGAACATTTCGCGTTGAGAACTAGCTCCTGGAATGGATTAAGTTCGAATAGTGGGGGTCCACTGTAACTGAATAAACTAACTGTTACTGCAACAGTTAGATTAGGAGACTTTGAGTGTAAAGGACTTTAAGGATTAACTTGGATAAATTTGTATCTCAAAGTAGAGCAATAATGTGTTGTAACTTTTCAAAGGCTCCAATTCCTTGTATCAAGAGCACTTCACCAGCATCAAGGGACCTCCACTGAAGGGAGAAAGTAATAAGCAAGTGGAAGTCTATCAAATCAGAGTAAACACTGTGATAATTACATGTGACCCACAAGAGGAAACTTGCCAGCAGTCAAAAGATAAATACCATGCACGTAAATACTGTACCAGTACGTAATTTACTAAAAAACTTACTCATCACTGTAATACGTATCATCTACTCTGGCAGAAAGTATAGGATGGTCAAGAATGCTTGTCACATTTGTTTCAAATCCCAGTGAAGGAACAGCTGTATTATCAGAAATAGACCTTAAATCAGCAGGAGGTTCTACCACTTCATAATTAACAAGCGAATGTTCAAAATCTGGTGGAGGATCTATATCTAGAATATTTACAGGTGCCAGCTCAAATCCAGGCGGAGGTTTTATTGAACAGATTTTTGTCTCGGTAAATGGAGTAGAGACATCACCACTTGCATGAGCGGCAGATGCAAAGCCTTCATCAATGAGGACCTGACCAATGTTTATGTCTTTCTCATTACTAGTGTCCCACAGAATCATGTAAGCTGAACCCTGAAAAAAAAGAAAAATACAGAAACTGGTTACACTCTCCTTTTTTAAAAATTATAAATGAAAATGCTAAGCTCTATAATAATCATGAATGAAAAAAGGTAAACTCTTTAATAATTTAATAATTATAAAAGAAAATGCTAAGCTGTTTAACCCTTAAACTGTCCACACGTAGATATACGTTCACCTGCGCACTGCTCCGAATATTTTGAAAAAAAAAAAAAAAAAATCATTTTTTTTTTTAAAAAATGAAGAGTGCATTTTTATAAACAGTATAGTCCAAAAAAATTTTTTAGGGCCAGTACTTACCGAGATATAAGCTCGCCAAGTTGGTGCTGGATGCTCACCTGACGGCAACATCAAGTCCTGCTGCTTGCAGAAGTATTGTCGATATACTTTTTTTTCTAGCTTTTATTTTATTTTATATAATTTTTATGTTCTGATAATTACAATTTACAATAGTTCTTGTGATTTCATAGCCAATCTTTGTTCTAACACTAATATTATGTACTGAAATAGTACTGAAATAGTCACAATCACACCAACAGGTGAACAGTTTCACCTTCCTTGGTCATTTACTATTGTCTATAAATATATACGAAGTATTTATAGGTCCCAGCAATGTTTTAGACATCCTGGAGTATATATGAAACTCCTTGAAGAATGGTGTGTTGACAAGTGTCGGATAACTCTTGACAGCCCAGTGACATTTGATAAATGTCAGCAGTGCTGGAGGGAACCATCCCTTTTTCAATATCTGTCTGTCTGTCTGTCTGTCTGTCTGTCTATCTGTCTATCTATCTGTGTGTTTGTCTAACTCTGCTTATCTGTCTGCCTGTGTATGTCTTTCCGTCTGCTTGTCTCAGTCTCAGAGTGCGTCTCGTAAGCCAACAGGTATTATACACGATGCAGAAGTGACAATGCGTATTACTTGCCTGGGGTTTCCATGCTTATTATGTATTATATCTACAAGCATTGTATAGCACTTTGCATGTAATTTTTGGGTTATCCTAGGTAATTTAATGTATAATAACTGTACTTATGTGTAAATGTGAGAGAGAGACATATATATAGGACATATAGATATAGATAGATATAGACAGACAAAGATATAGACAGATAAAGATATAGACAGACAAAGATATGGACAGATAGAGATATAGACAGATAGAGAGAGACAGCCAAAGCCAGCCAGCCTGCCGAATACATAAGAACATAAGAAAGAAGGAACACTGCAGCAGGCCTACTGGCCCATGCAAGGCAGGTCCATGTCACCCCCAACTTAGATCAATGACCCACCTAGTCACGTCACATCCTCTGAAGGAAGGAGCATGGCATCAGACCTAGTAGCACAAGCTAGTCAGGTCCAACTCACACCCACCCACAGCCACTCAGGTATTTTTCTAACCTATTTTTACTTTCCTCTTATAAGGGGAGTGTTAATGCGACATAATATCATTGAATCCCTGGTGTTTGCCACACTATTTGCTCTAGCTGGCACTCAATCGAACTGGTGCTCCCACAAAGTACTAAGTGGTCCCAGATTTTTTTAATATTGCGCACACTGAGGGCGCAGACCCATTCTCTCATGTCTAGGCGACTCAGGCCTATCGCGCTAAATTTGAACGAATGTAAAATAAAACGTAGATGTACGTTTGCTCAGCTACGCGCGTGAACGTATATCTACGTGTGGACAGTTTAAGGGTTAATACATATATTTATAGATGGGGTTGTAAAAGAAGTAAATGCTAGGGTGTTGGGTAGAGGAGTGGAATTAAATTATGGGGAATCAAGGACAAAATGGGAGTTGACACAGTTACTTTTTGCTGATGATACTGTGCTTATGGGAGATTCTAAAGAAAAGTTGCATATGTTAGTGGATGAGTTTGGGAGGGTATGTAAAGGTAGAAAGTTGAAAGTGAACAAAGATAAGAGTAAGGTGATGAGGGTATCAAACGATTTAAAAAAAAATTGGATATCACATTGGAGAGAGGGAGTATGGAAGAAGTGAATGTTTTCAGATATTTAGGAGTTGACTTGTCAGCGGGTGGGTTTATGAAGGATGAGGTTAACCATAGAATTGATGAAGGAAAAAAGGTGAGTGGTGCATTGAGGTATCTGTGGAGACAAAAAACGTTATCTATGGAGGCAAAGAAGGGAATGTATGAAAGTATAGTGGTACCAACACTCTTATATGGGTGTGAAGCTTGGGTTGTAAATGCTACAGCGAGGAGGTGGCTGGAGGCAGTGGAGATGTCCTGTCTAAGGGCAATGTGTGGTGTAAATATTATGCAGAGAATTTGGAGTGTGGAAATTAGGAGGTGTGGAGTTACTAAAAGTATTAGTCAGAGGGCTGAAGAGGGGTTGTTGAGGTGGTTTGGTCATTTAAAGAAAATGGATCAAAGTAGAATGACTTGGAGAGCATATAAATCTGTAGGGGAAGGAAGGAGGGGTAGGGGTCGTCCTCGAAAAGGTTGGAGGGAGGGGGTAAAGGAGGTTTTATGGACGAGGGGCTTGGACTTCCAGCAAGCGTGTGAGAACGTGTTAGATAGGAGTGAATGGAGATGAATGGTTTTTGGGACCTGATGAGCTGTTGGAGTGTGAGCAGGGTAATATTTAGTGAAGGGATTCAGGGAAACCGGTTATTATAGATTTAGCCGGACTTGAGTCCTGGAAATGGGAAGTACAATACCTGCACTTTAAAGGAAGGGTCTGGGATAGTGACAGTTTGGAGGGACTATTCTAAACTGTCGTATCTGTGCACCTCTGCAAAGACAGTGATTATGTATGAGTGAGGTGAAAGTGTTGAATGATGATGAAAGTATTTTCTTTTTTGGGATTTTCTTTCTTTTTGGGTCACCCTGCCTCGGTGGGAGACGGACAACTTGAAAAAAAAAAAAAAATGTTCGAGTTGGGAGCTGTTCGAAACTCGAGGTACCTTTGTATATGGAAAGCCCCTTGTTATGCTGAGCATTACAAGCAAATTAGGTCAGTGTCCCAGGATGCAACCCACACCAGTCGACTAACACCCAGGTACCCATTTACTGATGGGTGAACATAGACAACAGGTGTAAAGAAACATGCCCAATGTTTCTACCCTGGCTGGGAATCGAACCCAGACCCTCGCCGTGTGAAGCGAGAGCTTTAGCCATCAGGCTACCAGAACATGTAGCAACACCAGGAGGAAATAATGTGTGGTTGACAGATGACTGCTTGGCATAATTATCTTACCTTTAATTTTAATGAGACAATATGTGCTACAACCCCTCTGTTCTGCACCATCTCCAGGAACCTTTGTGAACCTTCTCGACTCCATAATCTTCTTCCTTGTGAGGGAATCACATCATTTAGAGATGCCTGGAAAAATAATGAATATATGTAGTGCACAATACAGTCATACCTCGGTTAACGATATTAATCCGTCAGAGAGGGCATATCTTTAACCGAAACAATCGTTAACCAAATCAATTTTCCCCATAAGAAATAATGGAAATAAAATTAATCCGTCCAAGACTTTCAAAAGTAGTTAAATAAAATATTTTTTAGAACTTTTTGACATTAAATAATACACAATTTAATGAACAATAAATAAATACACATGTAAATATTGTACAATAACATGTCACTTACATTTATTGAAGAGTTGTTGATGTGTGGAGGACGGGAGGAGGGGAAAAGGTGGAGTAGTATGCTAGTGTTTGGAAGGGAATCCCTTCCATTAACACTGCAGGTACCAAGTTTTTTTCTGGGGTTACTTCCCTTTTTCTTTGAATGCCACTAGGACCAGCTTGAGAGTCACTGGACCTCTTTCTAACAATAAATCTGTCCAGGGAGCTCTGTGTCTGGCGATTCTTTAACACATCCCTGAAATGACACACCACTGTGTCATTGTACAGGTTGCCAGCATGGCCTGCAACAGCATGGTTATGGTGATATTCATCCATAAAGCCTTGCACATCAGTCCATTTGGCACAGATCTCCCTAATCCTTGAAGAAGGCACCTTCTTCCATCTCGGTTCCACCTCCTCCTCCTCTGAACCATTGTCTTGACTTCTGGTCTCTTGTTGCAGTTGCTGTTGAAGCTCTTGCAGATCTTCAGTGGTTAGCTCTTCCTTGTGCTCCTCCACCAACTGTTCCACATCCTCACCACTCACCTCTAACCCCATAGACTTGCCCAATTCCACAATTTCTTCCACAACAGGCTCAGGCTCATGCTCAGGGTTCTGAGGCTCAGCCCCAAAACCTTTAAAATCCCTCTCTAGGACACAGTCTGGCCACAATTTTCTCCAGGCAGAGTTCAAAGTCCTGGTAGTCACTCCCTCCCAAGCCTTACCTATAAGGTTTACACAATGCAGCATATGGAAATGTTTTTTCCAAAAGACTCTTAGGGTTATATTCATGTCTGTGGTCACATCAAAGCACTTTTGAAACATAGCTTTGGTGTAGAGTTTTTTAAAGTTTGAAATGACCTGCTGGTCCATGGGCTGGAGGAGAGGAGTGGTATTAGGGGGCAAGAACTTCACTTTGATGAATTTAAACTCCTCCACAATTTTCTCTACCAAGTTTGGAGGATGACAAGGAGCATTGTCCATTATCAGGAGGCACTTAAGTGGCAAATTATTGTCCAATAGATATTTCTTCACACTGGGGCCAAACACGCCATTGAACCACTCTAAGAAAATGTCCTTTGTGACCCATGCCTTTTTGTTAGACTTCCACATCACACACAACTTAGACTTGGTGATACCGCATCTGCCAAACACTCGGGGATTTTCAAAAAGATACACCAGTAAAGGCTTCACTTTGCAATCACCACTGGCATTAGCACAAAGCATCAAAGTTAGCCTGTCTTTCATAGGCTTATGTCCTGGCTGTGCCTTTTCCTCCTGAGTAATGAAGGTCCTGTTGGGCATTTTCTTCCAAAACAGGCCTGTTTCATCACAATTAAACACTTGTTGGGGGAGGAATTGTTCAGCCTCTATGTACTCCTGGAATTCAGGCACATATTTTTCAGCCGCACTTTTGTCAGAACTGGCTGCCTCACCATGCCTCAACACTATGTATGCCACTTCGATTCTTAAATTTGCGAAACCAGCCTCTGCTGGCTTTAAATTCGCTCACTTCAGCACTCGTTGCAGGCATTTTCTTAACGAGATCATCATGCAACTGCCTTGCTTTTTCACATATTATTGCCTCCGAAACTCTATCTGCTGCTAACTGTTTCTCGTTGATCCACACCAACAACAACCTTTCCACATCTTCCAGCACTTGTGATCTCTGTTTTGTGATCACAGATGAACCTTTCGCAACAACAGCTTCCTTGATTTTACGTGTATTTTCCTTGGTCACAATGGTAGCGATGGTAGAATAGGCTTTACCATACAGCCTGGCCAGCTCAGTGATACGCACTCCATTTTCATATTTTTCTATTATCTCCTTCTTCAGTTCTATCGTATTTCTGTTCCTCTTTGCCACAGGCTTACCACTAGGAGCTTTCCTTGGACCCATGGTAGCTTATTTAGCAGTTGCAAGCACTAAAAACAGTGGAATAATGACAATATACTGGTATGAATGTGTGGGTGGAGTGGGTGGTGGTCGCTCTCGCTTGTAAACAATAGCACACTGACGCTCCCTGGAGTGGGCGCTCAGCTGGGCACCACGCGGACACGTCCGGTACGAATGTTGTTAACCGAAGCAAACATCGTTAACCGCAATCATTTTTTTTACGTCAAAAATATCGCTACCCGAAATTATCGTTATCTGACATCATCGTTAACCAAGGTACTATGACTGTACATAGTATAGAACATAGTACAGGTTAGGTTCCAGGCTACTGCTGTAAAGTGAAAACTGCCGAAAAGTGAATCACCCTTTTTTCATTTTTAAATACACATAAATGCCTGATAATACGTTTACACTATCATATAACAGTGGACCCCCAGAAATCGGCCATAATTCGTTCCAGAATGTTGTTTGAGTGGCATTACCGAATGAATTTATTCCCATATGGACATATGTAAATTAGATTAATTGTTTCAGACCCCCAAAAATACACTTACAAAAGCACTTACAAAAATACAGTGGACCCCCGGCTAACGAAAAAACTTCATCCCAGAAGCCTTCTCAAGTGCCATTACCGAACGAATTTACTTCCTTAAGAAATAATGTCACGTAGGTTAGTCTATTTCAGACCCCCAAAAATACACTTCCACAAGCACTTACAATATTATACTTAGATAATTGTACGATTTCCGGGGTGTTCGTTAGCCGGGGGTCCACTGTACACTTACATAATTGTTCGAGTTGGGAGGTGGCCGATTTCCAGGGGTCCACTGTATTAGGATAGCTATAGAATTATGCTTAAAAAACAATAAAAAAGTAAAATGAATATACAGTACACTCATTACTTGCCTTAAAGGCACGCTGCAAATAGTTTTGTCTTCAATACAAAACAGTGAAAGTTTTTCTATGTCACCAATAAGGTTATCACATTTTCTTATAACTTTAGTGTTCACTGATATACAGTGGACCCTCGGTTAAAGGCCGTAATCCGTTCCAGAAGCTGGGCCTTAAACCGAAATGGCCTTTAACCGAAATAATATTCCCCATAAGAATTAATGTAAATACAATTAATCCGTTCCAAACAAAAATATTCAAATTTATTTTTTTTAACAATTAAAACATCCCTTTATTGAAGACTAATGCTGGCTTCTGGAAGATAGGGAGGAGTTAGTGTTTGGAAGGGTAATCCTCCTCCATAAGGACTTCAGGTAGCAAAGCTCTTTCTGTGGTCTTTTAATGCCACTAGGATCAGCTTGAGAGTCACTCCAACTACACTCCCTGCATGCCTGCTACACTCCCTGCAAATGCCTGCTACACTCCCTGCAAATGCCTGCTACACTCCCTGCAAATGCCTGCTACACTCCCTGCAAATGCCTGCTACTCCCTGCAAATGCCTGCTACACTCCCTGCAAATGCCTGCTACACTCCCTGCAAATGCCTGCTACACTCCCTGCAAATGCCTGCTACACTCCCTGCAAATGCCTGCTACACTCCCTGCAAATGCCTGCTACACTCCCTGCAAATGCCTGCTACACTCCTGCAAATGCCTGCTACACTCCCTGCAAATGCCTGCTACACTCCCTGCAAATGCCTGCTACACTCCCTGCAAATGCCTGCTACACTCCCTGCAAATGCCTGCTACACTCCCTGCAAATGCCTGCTACACTCCCTGCATGCCTGCTACACGGCCTCTAACCGAAAAATGGCCTCTAACCGGGAGCCGAAAAACCGGTCTCTAACCGAGTTAGCCTTTAACCGGAACGGCCTTTAACTGAGGGTCCACTGTAGCACTTAATTTCCTTCAACACTTCCTCCTTAGAGTTCAAAATTGTACTAACTATAAGAGTAAGAGCCTTATGACTCCTTTTTATCACAGCTACACTTAGATGTCAACATAACACAAAAGTAGTGTATATAAGTGATAACTTTAAACACACTTGAAACTTTAGAAAGTTTTCAGAAGGAACCAAGAGAGATGCAGAGTTCATGGCAACACACCCAGGTTCACTTGTAGAATAATTATCATTATTATTATTATTATTATTATTATTTCAACAAACCGGCCGTATCCCACCAAGGCAGGGAGAGTTAAAAAGAAAAACGAAAGTTTCTTTTTAAATTTAGTAATGTATACAGGAGAAGGGGTTACTAGCCCCTTGCTCCCAGCATTTTGGTCGTCTCTTATGACAATCATGGCTTACAGAGGAAGAATTTTGCTCCACTTCCCCATGGAAATTATTATTATTATTATTATAAAACACTGTGAAGAGGGTACTCCATAGATGTGTATATGGTGTCAGAGTTTTTTTTTTTTTTGGAGGGTTGTCAGCTGGACACATTTAATACCCGAGCTTTTTTTTTTTTTAACACGTCAGCTGTTTCCCACCATGGCAAGGTGACCCAAAAAGAAAGAAAAAACTTTCATTATCATTCAACACTTTCACCATCATTTATACATAAATACTGTCTTTGCAGAGGTGCTCAGATACAACAGTTTAGATGTCCTTCCAAATTGCCAACATCCCAAACCCCTCTAAAGTGCAGGCAAAATATACAAAATACAGCCTCTCCTCACTTAACATCGGAGTTCCATTCCTAAGACCATGTCGGTAAACGAATTCTTCTCTAAATGAAGAGCATACTATAATGGTAGTGGGTTTGTGTCAACCATCTTTGATAATGGTTTAATTACACCTTTGCACCATTTATAACATTTCTGGTATATTTTTAAATCTTTATACAGTAGTGTACTGTATATATTGTAATAAACAGAATAGAGGAAATCAGCTCTAATATACATTATTTAGGTATGCATACTGGTCAGAGAGCCCGTCGTAAGTCTGAGTTGTCGGTAAATGAGTACGTCACTAAGTGAGGAGAGGCTGTATACAAAATATTCACTTATATCATTGTGCCTACTATATACAAAACATTATACGGCAATATTAACGCTTCTCTCAAACTTCTCCTTGACAACTACAACAGAACGCACAGGCACAAAACACTCTTTGACATCCCTTGTGTCCGTCTCACCCTATGCAAAAATGCAATGTACATAAAGAGCCCGAGGATCTGGAATTCACTGCCCGAACCAGCAAAAGGTCACCTGCCTGCAAATCAATCTCCCAAAATTATCCATACCAACACTATGCTAAATCATATAGCCAGTTTGAAGCAACTCAAAAACTCCCGAAAAAGTTTATGACCACTTGATTAACTAAACATTAATACATACTTATAACTGTACTATTGTATTATTGTTATTTGTGCTAAATTGTAATACTGTTTATTTTTTATATGCTACATCACAACTATATATTTTATTACTGTAAACCCTTAACTACCTCACCGTTGTAATAAGGAAAATAATGTATAATTACAATTTACCACTCTGTACCTGTCTAGTCTTAAGTAGTCTGTAAGCATTAGGATTAATCTGCCCGAAATGCCCCGGCATGTTAGTGGCTTTGTTTGTACCTAACAACATGTATAAAATGTAAACACACATTGTAACCTTTGCAAAGAAATAAATTTTGTCTTCTTCTTTGTCTCTATCCACTGGCCGTTGATACATGTTCATTTGGTATTACGTACGTGTTTGTGAAGCATTTTCACCACCTTACATTATGTACACGTTGTCTTTACATTGGTGCAGTGGAATACATAACAGCAACACACACTTTTGAGAGTATACCTGGAATATACCTGGATAGAGTTCCAGGGGTCAACGCCCTTGCAGTCTGTGACCAGGCCTCAGATTGAGTGATGTTATTTATGAGTGAAGGCATACGAAAGAAATGTTTTTCTACAGTTACCCTCAGGAATTCTATACAGTTTCTCTGGTGGTGTTGTACTAGAGAGAACATTTTATTGTAATTATTGTCATACACTCCTAAAAGCCGCCTGGCTACCACACCTCACGATTATGTCAATTTGTTCTAGTATGGTTGTATGTATTATGTTAATAACATAATATATGACATTTAAAGTACCCCAGAGCTTATTATGTCTTCAACACTAGCGAGACACTCTTAGTTACTTCGGGTGGCCACGTGGCCTGGCTGGCAAAGCTCTCGCTTCACACACGGAGGGCCTGGGATCGATTCCCGGCGTGGTAGAAACATTTCGACGTGTTTCCTTACACCTATTGTCCTGTTCACCTAGCAGCAAGTAGGTACTACCTGGATGTTAGTCGACTGGTGTGGGTCGCATCCTGGGGGACAAGATTGAGGACCCCAATGAAAAAAAAGACAGTCCTCGATGACGCACTGCCTTTCTTGGGTTATTTTTATCCCCTCCGGGGATAAAAATCCGAACGAAATCTTATCTTATCTTACTTCCTTGCCAAATAGTGATATTAATGTAATGATATTAATGCACTGTGTGTAAGTTTATTTCGGTACAGGTACACAAGTACAATTATCAGTACTATCTTATTAATTTCTCTGCCATATAGTATATACCTTGCGCATCGAGTTTAATTGTTTCTAACTTTGCACTTGAAGTAAGAGCCTTATGACACCTCTTTTTATCACAACTAGCCTTAGATTTCATTGCAACATAAATAACTTTAAAACAATTGAAACTTTGGAAAGCTACTAGACATAATAGACACACGGAGTTCACAGAGGATGTAAACAAACAGTGGATGGATGGTGGGTGGATGCTATTATAGCAAATAAAGAGCCATATAAACAAATTTTTGGGTATAATTTGAAATGCCCATATTAGCAAAGCACCAGAAAGCATCAGAAAATATTTAGAGCAAATACAGAAATCCACATAGTGGAGTTCCCAAACAAAGGTTAGTAGCAACTATTACAGTACAGAATATGGGAGGAACACAGCATTTTACATGATCACTTAATGACATTAAATGAGGAAACTGTTCAAGTGAAAATTACGTTAGGTTAATCCCATTTTCCTATAGACACCCTTCTTATAATCTGAGATGCAGACTGGGACAATGATATTCCATGTCTGGAGTTTACCTGGAGAGAATTCCAGGGGTCAACGCCCCTGCGGCCCAGTCTGTGACCAGGCCTCATGTTGGACCAGAGCCTGATCAACCAGGCTGTTACTGCTGGCTGCACGCAGTCCAACCTACGAACCACAGCCTGGCTGGTCAGGTATCGACTTTAGGTGCCTGTCCAGTGCCTGCTTGAAGACAGCCAGGGGTTTGTTGGTAATCCCCCTGATGTATGCTGGGAGGCAGTTGAACAATCTTGTACCCCTGACACTTATTGTGTTGTCCCTCAATGTGCTAGTGGCACCCCTGCTTTTCATTGGGGGATGTTACATCGCCTGCCGAGTCTTTTGCTTTCGTAGAGAGTGATTCTCGTGTGCAAGTTTGGTAATAACCCCTCAAGAATTTTCCACGTGTATATAATAATGTATCTCTCCCGCCTGCGTTCTAGAGAGTACAGGTTTAGGAACTTCAAGCGTTCCCAGTAATTGAGGTGGTTTATCGCAGTTATGCGTGCCATGAAGGTTCTCTGCACATTTTCAAGGTCAGCAATTTCACCCACCTTGAAAGGTGCAGTTAGTGTGCAGCAATATTCCAGCCTAGATAGAAAAAGCGCTCTGTAAAGTGTCAACATGGGCTTGGCATTCCTGGTTTTGAAGGTTCTCATTATCCATCCTGTCATTTTTCTAGCAGATGTGATTGCTACGGTGTTATGGTCTTTGAAGGTGAGATCCTCTGACATGATCACTCCCAGGTCTTTGACATTAGTTTTCCGCTCTATTGTGTGGTTGGAATTAGTTTTGTACTCCGATGAGATTTTAATTTCCTCACGTTTTCCGTATCTGAGTAATTGAAATTTCTCATCATTGAATTTCATATTGTTTTCTGCAGCCCATTTAAAGATTTGGTTTATGTCTGCTTGGAGTCTTGTAGTGTCTTCAACGGTGGACACTGTCTATGTCCGATATGAGGATGAGGAACAGGATGGGAGCGAGTACTGTGCCTTGTGGAACAGAGCTTTTCACAGTAGCTGCCTCAGACTTTACTTTATTGACTACTACTCTTTATGTTCTACTTGTTAGGAAATTATAGATCCATCTACCAACTTTTCCTGATATTCCTTTATCATGCATTTTGTGTGCTATTACACCATGGTCACACTTGTCACAGGCTTTTGCAAAGTCTGTGTATATAACATCTGCATTCTGTTTGTCTTCTAGAGCATCCAGGATCTTGTCGTAGTGGTCTAGTAGTTGGGACAAACAGGAGTGACCTGCTCTAAACCCATGCTGCCCTGGGTTGTGCAATTGATGGGTATCAAGATGAGTGGCGATCTTGCTTCTTAGAACCCTTTCAAAAATTTTTATGATATGGGACGTTAGCGCTATTGGTCTGTAGTTCTTTGCTATTGCTTTATTACCCCCTTTGTGGAGTGGGGCTATGTCTGTTGTTTTTAGTAACTGCGGGATGACCCCAGTGTCCATGCTCCCTCTCCATAGGATGTTATAAGCACGTGATAGGGGCTTCTTGCAGTTCTTGATGAACACGGAGTTCCATGAGTCTGGGCCTGGAGCGGAGTGCATGGGCATGTCATTTATTGCCTTTTCGAAGTCATTTGGCGTTAGGGTGATGTCAGATAGGCATGCGTCTGTCAAGTTCTGTGGCACTCTCATAAAAAATTCATTTAGGTCTTCAATTTTCAGTCTGGTTAGTGGCTCGCTAAAAACTGAGTCATACTGGGACTTAACCCTTTGTGGGTCGAGAGGCCCTCTCCCAAACTTGTTCTCAGGGTCGAAAAATTTTTAGAATTTTTTTTTTTTTTTTTATGTAATGATAATCTTTTTCCGATCATAATGCCACCAACATTATGAAATTTGATGGAAAACTAACGGAGTTATGCTCTCGCGAAGTCAGTGGTATCCATGACATTTACGCATCGGCGATTTCGCCCACTTTGAGCCCTATTTTCGGCAAATTCCGAAGTTTCAGTCTACTAAAATTATAGCTATTTTGCTAGAGTTCCATTTGTTCTATCAAATGAGTATAAGAAATGCCAATTTACCGATTTCAACTACCCAATAAGGTGGTCAGAAATTGGCAATTTGGCCAATTTCACACAAATTTCAAAAGATGCCAATTTTAAAATAGGGTCCAGAATAAACGAGACAGACATTCCTGGCACTCAAATAACATTTTATCTGTTCATTAGTCACGTCTCCAGGCCCCTCTTACATTACTTTTGCTTTCCATTTTGAATTTTTATTCTCACAAAAAAATAGAAGATTTACTGTTATGTATTCAACAGCATCATTGTAGAAACGGTATAAATAATATCAGTGCACTTGTGCAAGAATATTAGACTACCCAGTTGATGTGTATTGGACACATGGCGTGATTTGTTTACTCTTGAACATCAACAAAAATCGAAAATATTTGCTACTTTGCACTCAGTTTCAAGGTACTTGTCATAGTAAAACCAGTCAAAATTATCACTATTTCTGTAATATATCTTCCATTCTATCAAATGAGACCAAGAAAACCAGAATGCAACCACAAATACCATACGAAAATACACCCGAAATTCGCTGTTTTAAACCAAAAAAAACGGTCGGAGTTTTTTTTTTCTCATTATGCACCGCGTGCTTCAGGATTTTTTTTATACTGCGCACACTGACCATGTAGACCCATTCTTGCATATGTAGGCTTGCCAGCTTTCTTCCACCAGATTTGAAGGCACTAGAATTTAGGCGTACAAGTACGTTACTGACCCTGGCTGCACTGACGTACTAGTACGGGACCGACCCTCAAAGGGTTAAGTAACTCACTCATTTCCTTGCTGTCATCTGTGTAGGACCCATCCCGTTTAAGTAGGGGCCCAATACTGGTTGTTGTTCTCGACTTTGATTTTGCATAAGAAAAGAAATACTTTGGGTTTCTTTCAATTTCATTTATGGCTTTTAGTTCTTCCCTCGTTTCTTGATTCCTGTAAGATTCCTTTAGTTTTAATTCGATGTTTGCTATTTCTCTGACTAGTGTTTCCCTTCATATTTCAGATATATTGGCCTCTTGTAGCCGCTCCATTATTCTTTGCCTTCGCCTGTATAGGGAGCGCCTCTCTCTTTCTAGTTTGCATCTTCTCCTTTTCCTTAAGGGAATTTGCCTTGAGCAAACCTCAAGTGCCACAGAGTTAATTTGTTCCAGTTTTTATGAGGATAGTGAGGCTCAGGTTAGAGTGTGTAGGAGGGAGGGGGACAATTTCCCAGTAAAAGTGGGCCTTAGACAAGGATGTGTGATGTCACCGTGGTTGTTCAATATATTTATAGATGGGGTTGTAAGAGAAGTGAATGCGAGGGTCTTGGCAAGAGGTGTGGGGTTAAAAGATAAAGAATCAAATACAAAGTGGGAGTTGTCACAGTTGCTTTTTGCTGATGACACTGTGCTTTTGGGAGATTCTGAAGAGAAGTTGCAGAGGTTGGTGGATGAATTTGGTAGGGTGTGTAAAAGAAGAAAATTGAAGGTGAATATAGGAAAGAGTAAGGTGATGAGGATAACAAAAAGATTAGGTGACGAAAGATTGGATATCAGATTGGAGGGAGAGAGTATGGAGGAGGTGAATGTATTCAGATATTTGGGAGTGGACATAGTCAGCAGATGGGTCTATGAAGGATGAGGTGAATCATAGAATTGATGAGGGGAAAAGGGTGAGTGGAACACTATGGAGTCTGTGGAGACAAAGAACTTTGTCCATGGAAGTAAAGAGGGGAATGTATGAGAGTATAGTTATACCAACACTCTTATATGGGTGTGAAGCATGGGTGATGAATGTTGCATCGAGGAGAAGGCTGGAGGCAGTGGAGATGTCATGTCCGAGGTCAATGTGTGGTGTGAATATAATGCAGAGCATTCGGAGTTTGGAAATTAGGAGGAGGTGCGGGATTACCAAAACTATTATCCAGAGAGCTGAGGAGGGGTTGTTGAGGTGGTTCGGACATGTAGAGAGAATGGAACGAGACAGAATGACTTCGAATGTGTATAAATCTGTAGTGGAGGGAAGGCGGGGTAGGGGTCGGCCTAGGAAACGTTGGAGGCAGGGGGTAAAGGAGGTTTTGTGTGTGAGGGGCTTGGACTTCCAGTGAGCATGTGTGAGCGTATTTGATAGGAGTGAATGGAGACAATCTAGGTAGTAGGTTGGTAGACAGCAACTGTCCAGGGAGGTACTACCGTCCTGCCAAGTGAGTGTAAAACGAAAGCCTGTAATTGTTTTACATGATGGTAGGATTGCTGGTGTCTCTTTTCTGTCTCATAAACATGCAAGATTTCAGGTACATCTTGCTACTTCTACTTACACTTAGATCACACTACACATTCATGTACAAGCATATATATACTCACCCCTCTGGGTTTTTTTCTAATTTTTTACTAGTTCTTGTTCTTATTTCCTCTTATCTC
The DNA here is from genome assembly GCA_009830355.1 of Cherax destructor. Taxonomy (NCBI): domain Eukaryota; kingdom Metazoa; phylum Arthropoda; class Malacostraca; order Decapoda; family Parastacidae; genus Cherax; species Cherax destructor. The sequence goes on along the minus strand of WNWK01007490.1, from coordinate 43,402 downwards.
CATGGGGAAGTGGAATAGAATTCTTCCTCCGTAAGCCATGCGTGTCGTAAGAGGCGACTAAAATGCTGGGAGCAAGGGGCTAGTAACCCCTTCTCCTGTATATATTACTAAATGTAAAAGGAGAAACTTTCGTTTTTCCTTTTGGGCCACCCTGCCTTGGTGGGAAACGGCCGACGTGTTGAAAGAAAGAAAAGAATGGAGACAAATGGTTTTTAATACTTGACATGCTGTTGGAGTGTGAGCAAAGTAACATTTATGAAGGGATTCAGGGAAATCGGCAGGCCGGACTTGAGTCCTGGAGATGGGAAGTACAGTGTCTGCACTCTTAAGTAGGGGTGTTAATGTTGCAGTTTTATAACTGTAGTGTAAAACACCCCTCTAGCAAGACAGTGATGGAGTGAATGATGATGAAAGTTTTTCTTTGTCGGGCCACCCTGCCTTGGTGGGAATCGGCCGGTGTTAAAAAAAAAAAAAAAATTAACAATGAAAACCAAAACTGTGAACAGTACTGTACCCAGCTTGAGACTGTCTTAACTATATGTACACTCCTTCACATTGCCACCCACATTTTTTTTTATCATATTTTTCTTCATATTTTTCAGAATTATTTAATTTGATTTTGAATGATATATACTGCTGTAAGCTCACAAATATGTACTCTACTGAACTAGCAGAAGGTATATACATGCCTTGTTTATTGGTGACAATTGCCTGGCATAAAGGTTAGTGTATGAGAAGAACTTATTCAATGATAAAGTTCCAAAATTTTCTTTTGTTGCTCATTAACTGAAATTGTTTTATGAATGTTAATTAATCTTAATTTTTTTTTACAAATTCTGGAGGGCGTTTAAAAAAAAAAGGAAATTGAGAGTGAAAATAGGAAGGAGCAAGGTGTTGAAAGTATAAAAAAAAGTTATGCAAGAAGAGTGGATATCACATTGCAGGGAAGGAGTATGGAAGGGGTAAATGTGTTCAGATATTTGGGTGTGTACTTGTCAGCGGATAGTTCTTTGAAAGATGAGGCAAACCATTGAATTGACGAAAGAAAAAAAGGTGGTCTGCACATTAATAATGGGGGAAGGAGGGGTAGGGGTCATCCTAGTTAAGGTTAGAGTGAGGGATAAAAGAGCAGGTATGATAGGGCCCACAAGGCTATGAGGGAGTGAATCTGAAGAGTGGCAAGTTAAGAGGAAGGCCCAGGATCTAAGAATCATCCTCCGCAACCACAAATGAACAAATGAGTACAAATAGGTGAGCACATACACCACCATCACCTGACCCACTTCAAGTGCCAAGTGTGCTTCTACCAACCCCTTGAGAATGAAAATCAAATAAAGCCTTTTGTCTCTGAACCTGACTTTGATAATACAAATTAAGGGATTCAACAATGAGCCTATAACCATGCTCCAGGAAGTGTAACACCACAAAATACACCTTAATCCCTATGATGAACACTTGTAAGTACTGTATACAATTACACTTTGTGAACCTTCACCAGAAAAATTCAAGTACAGTACAGTGGACCCCCGGCTAACGAACAAAATTCATTCCAGAAGCCTGCTCAAGTGCCATTACCGAACGAATTTACTTCCTTAAGAAATAATGTCACGTAGGTTAGTCTATTTCAGACCCCCAAAAATACACTTCCACAACCACTTACAATATTATACTTACATAATTGTACGATTTCCGGGGTGTTCGTTAGCCGGGGGTCCACTGTATATGAAACTGCAATTAATAGTGAAGAAGAATCCTTCTTCCCTAAGCCACACGTGTCATAAGAGGTGACTAAAATACCGGGAGCAAGGGGCTAGTAACCCCCTTCTCCTGCAAAAAATTACTAAATGTACAAATAAGAAAAACTTCATGAAAATGTTTCTTCTTTTTCAGGTCACCCTGCCTCGGTGGGAGACAGCCGGTGTGCTAAACGAAAAATCATTGGTACACTCACCTTAATAGCCTGTGCTGGAAATGTGAAGAAGTTTTTGTGAACATAATGCAGACATGAGTAATCACAATGATAAATGGTACCATAATCCACAAAGAATAGCTGAAAAAAAGGAACTTACTAAATTGCCATTTAAATCATATTAAAAAATATTCAGTTATAGTATACAAAAAAGATAAAAGTATAAAATAGGAGCAGGAGTTATAACGATCCTAACAGCAATTGACTTTATTACACTGCTAGTCAAGCTAAGACACTACTCAGTGCCAACAACAACATAACAGTATTTAATTATAATGTCAGATCATTAAGCAAACACTATGATGATCTCCAAGCACTACTCAATTCTCTAAATGTCAGTATGTCTATCATTACTCTCAATCAATCAATCAACTTTATTTCTGATAATATTACAAAGTGGGGTTTACATATTATGTTGTTTATAAATTTTATGAAATAATTATTACAATTTTTACAAGAAGGCCATTAATATGCCTAGGTATGCCTAGGCATTTCAGGCAGTCTTATACTAGACCTTACTCTATAGTGACAATAATTATACTGGTATTAAAGTTAGGTAATTGCAGTGATTAACTAGGTTTACAAAATTGAGGTAGTTCAAAAATTTAAGAATTTAACAATTAGTTTATATATTAATGGAAATGGTGACATGTTTGCATGATACAGTTTCTATATTGGAGTGTCTTAGGCAAACTTATGACTAGCTTAAGAATTATGAAGCAATAGTTGTATTAGAATTTTGGTTACAGTCATGTGCAAATTAAGGGGAATCACAGATATCAATAAGTGTATTTTGCTGGGGATATGTGCAAGATAAAGTAGTTTTCATGTGGTTAGCTATCGGTTGAGTGCGTACGTGAGATAAGATGTTTTTTAACGGTGCTTTTGAAGATGTAGGTTGTGTCTGCAGTTCTAGAGTTTTCAGGCAGGGAGTTCCAGATTTTAGGCCCATTTATGTAGTGGACCCCCGAGTATCGTAAAAACTTCATTCCAGAATCCTGCTCAAGTGCCATTACCGAACGAATTTACTCCCTTAAGAAATAATGTCACTTAGGTTAGTCTATTTCAGACCCCCAAAAATACACTTCCACAAGCACTTACAATATTATACTTACATAATTGTACGATTTACGGGGTGTACGTAACTCGGGGGTCCACTGTACATTGAATTTTTGTATAGATTTAGTCGAACACGGGGAATGTCAGAGAGATGTTTGTGTCTGGTATTATGTCTATGGGTCCTGTCACAACTGTCAAGAAAGTATTTTAGCTCAGGGTTAAAGTTGGAATTTATGGTTCTATAAATGTAGATTGCAGAGTAGTAAGTGTGGATGTTCTGAACAGTGAGTAAGTTTAGGTCTTTGAAGAGTGGGGGGGTGTGTTGTCTAGCGTTGGATTGCGTGATAATTCTTACTGCGGCTTTTTGTTGGGTTATTATTGGCTTTAGGTGGGTAATTGCTGTTGATCCCAAGCACAAATGGCATATGTAAGGTAGGGATAGATGAGTGAATAGTATAGTGTGAGTAGGGTTGATTGTGGTATAGTAACGTATCTTAGAGAGGATCCCCACAGTTTTGGACACTTTCTTTGTTATGTGTTGGATATGAGTGCTGAATTTCAGGTTGCTGTCGAGGTGAAGGCCCACGTAGATATAAGTTTACTCGCGTACTGCTCCGAACATAGATCTATGTTTTTTTCAAATACTTTTAACCTTGCCACGATAAGCCTGAGTTGCCTAGAGATTAGAGAATGGATCTGTGCACTCAGTGTGTGCAGTATTACAAAATGTGGGAACGACAAACAAAATGAACTCTTCATATTAAAGAAAAAGAACAATTTATTTTTTTCTCAAAATATTCGGTCAGCTACGCGAGTAAACATATATCTACGTGTGGACAGTTTAAGGGTTAAGGTTGGTGAGGAGAATTTTGAGTGGAGGGTTTATATTAGAATGTAAAGTTCTATGTATGTAGTAGGCACAAGAATAAGTGTGAATGTTCTTTATGGTGAGTAGTTTTAGGCTTTTGAATATTGGTGGAGTATGCTGTGTAGAGTGGGAATTTGTTATCATTCTGACTGCAGCCTTTTGCTGGGTTATGAGTGGTCTAAGGTGATTTAATGTTGTTGCCCCAGGGGCACAGATTCCATAAAGTAAAGTAAGTAAAGTAAATTTTATTTCATTGCAATTTTACAAAGATATTTGTGGAGAAAATTCTCCAAAGGAGGGGGGTATCCGCCCTTTCTACCCTTTTTAAGAGCCCTACCCTTTCCGCCCTTAGGAAGGGGCCAGATGAGGCGAGTCTGGTTGCAAAAACAAATTAACTCATACCAGATGAACTGACCACAGTGTGTCACGTGTTGTCTGACCAAGTAGCAGCGAGTGTATATGTGAGTCAATAGACATTTGAGATAAATGTAATTCTTTGCCGTAACAGGAAAATTACAGTAAACTGCTGTATTAGTTTCTACACTCGAATTTACAATCATGTGTTCCAGTGATTAAAGTATTTAGAGAACACAAGCAGTTTAATTGCCACTTGTAGCAGCATGTAGCAATTGTTGAAACTGTGCTGATATCAGCGATGCTAGGCACCACGAGGCTGCACGAGTTAGATTGAATTCTGCCACAGAAGAAATGGGTCATACGGCGACGAAGGGTTTAACCTAACAAAGACATTAGTTGTACGCGTCCGTTATACTAATTTAATCTCCACTAACGTCGGGAAATCGGATAAGAACTCTGTTCCAGCGCGTTTAGTGAATAAAATCGCGGTATATTCAGAAGTGTGCGCAGCTTCTTATTACTGCTAAAAGATAAACGTAGAGACAATTGCAAGTGAACTCCATCGAAACAAGACGGTGACTCATCAGCGGCATTCTACAATCAAGACAGCATTTCCACCGTATATGGTGGAGTCAACACCATCGCTCACGTTACACGAGCAAGGTATGTTTTTTATGTTCTTATCAGGGAGGGGACTGCGCAGTTCTTGTATGTCAAGAGCATCAAAATTTACCTATTGACGGCGGTTATGTGTGGACTTTTAAGTCCAAACACGTGAGTGTTATCTCAGTCTTGAGTTAATGACTGACGATATGAGCATACGCTCCCCTTGGGGGGCAATATATTATAACCACGTGTATTTTTTACTATACAGCCCTGTGGGGAATGAGGCCATGGATGTATCCTCAGTGAAGATGTCTGGGATGGCTGCGACATCTTGGATTCATCAATAAGCTAAGTTTAGCAACCTTAACAGTTCATTTTATCGTAGGAGCACATTTCTCCACAATATTTGTAGTTACAATCATAAACTGACATGCCATGGCATTAGGGGCAGCTTAATCTAAAGACTTATAGACTATGTACATAATATTAGAGAAATTAATTGGGATTTTTCTAGTTATATATTTGATTTCAAATTACAATATGATGATATTACATTGTAACAAGTGTTTAGGAGGATGGTAATATAAGATTGAGATTATCTTAAGGAAAATAACATTGAGCATTTTTGAAAGTAATTTATAATATGAGTATTTAGTTTAGGGTGAGTAGGGGGTTACATAATAGTAACATATTAGTAAAAATTGAAATTATCTTATAGGAAAATATTGAGCATTTTTGAAAGTAGTTTACAGTATGAGTATTTAGTTTAGGGTGAGTAGGTGGTTTTTGAGAAGAATCTTCAATTGATTTTCAGACAAGGTTATCTTAGTATTTACTGGTAATGAATTCCAGATTCTGGGGCCCTTTATGTGCATAGAATTTTTACATACGAGATTATGTTGCACGTTACCGGTATTGCACGATTTAAGATTTGCAACACATTATCATCTTACACGACGTAAAGATGATATTACACGGTTCGGCAGGAGGGGAAAAATTTTGAGCGCATGGTTATTTACTGCCTAAGAATCCTCATGCTTTGAGGAAAAGGGAATTTGTTTTTCCTTCCTGCAAACTGTAAGTTTATTCAGATACACGGGGCCAGGAGCTGAGTCTCGACCCCTGCAACCACAATTAGGTGAGTACAGTTACATACATTATCATACATAGCAGCATATGTGTAGAGAACCTAGGATAACCCAAGTCAGTCAATGGATATACTGTCACTCTGACTTTTTTGGGTTATCCTAGGTTCTCTACACATATGCTGCTATGTATGATAATCTTCGTAACTGTATCTGTGTATACCTGAATAAACTTACTTACAGTTTGTGGGAAGGAAAAACAAATAACCATTCTCACAAGCAGTCTTGTTACTACTACTGTTGTGGTTCAGCAGACACCACCCACCTTACCCAGCCACCACGGACCCCACCATCCCAGCATTCGTACGTATTTCATACATGTCAAGAAGTCCTGGCTACAAGCCAGCTGTTTGTGAAGAATAAGAGTGAATTGTGTTTTGATCTTGAATTAACGAAGAAAACAAAGATATTAGACAAGACATAACCCGTGGTCGTAATGAAGTGTTACTTTGTACACATAAAAAGATGTAAACATAAGTTTGTGTGACTGACTGACTTGACTGACTGACTGACTTGACTAACTGACTGACTGACTTGACTGACTGACTGACTGACTGACTGACTGACTGACTTGACTGACTGACTGACTTGACTGACTGACTGACTGAATGACTTGACTGACTGACTGAATGACTTGACTGACTTACTGAATGACTTGACTGACTGACTTACTGAATGACTTGACTGACTGACTGACTGACTTGACTGACTGACTGACTGACTTGACTGACTGACTGACTGAATGACTGACTGACTAACTTGACTTACTGAATGACTTGAATGACTTACTGAATGACTTGACTGACTTACTGAATGACTTGACTGACTTACTGAATGACTTGACTGACTTACTGAATGGCTTGATTGACTTACTGAATGGCTTGACTGACTTACTGAATGGCTTGACTAGCTTACTGAATGGCTTGACTGACTTACTGAATGGCTTGACTGACTTACTGAATGGCTTGACTGACTTAATGACTGACTGACTGACTGACTGACTGACTGACTTGACTGACTTAAAGTTAGACACTCAGTTCAACCATCGACTTCAGTTCAAGAACTTCTACTATCCACCTCAGCCCAGTAGGGCCACAGCATAACTCTCCACTCTCTTCACAATCATCCACAAACACCAGCACCCACAATTTAAGGTAAATACTATTATTTCTATTACATTTGTAGTCTTAAGCAGTAAAAACAACATAATACATCATGATAATGAACTACAATTACATATTTACTTTCATTTTTGTAAGATCTGTTGGTCTAAAAAAAACTTGTTTGGCTTTTTGGGGACTCCCAGGTACGTAACCCTATTTTTCCTATTAGTTCTTTTAATTATTTAACACGAAATTATCTAACACGACTTTTTCAGGAACGTAACTATCGTGCTAAATGACGTTCTACTGTAGGTTGATATGGACTAGGGGTACATCAAAAAGTGATGTGTCTTGTGTTGTGGTCATGGGATCTATTAAAGTTGGTGAGGAGAATTTTGAGCGGAGGGTTTATATTAGAGTGTAGAGTTTTATGTATGTAGTAGGCACAAGAATAAGTGTGAATGTTCTTTACGGTGAGTAGTCTTAGGCTTTTGAATATTGATGGAGATTTTATCAATGCATTAGGAATTAAGCAGGAAGGGACTTAAACAAAATACAAAATACTGACACAGCTGTATGTAACTTTTTCAAAATCTTAAACCTGGACTAAGTACGTAGTGTCCTCCAAGGGGTATATTTCTGTTACTTTGTTGGAAGTGTGTTTTATTAATCTAGAATAGTTACTGACCTATTGTACACCTTATTAAATAGTGATAATTATAGTACAGTCTATAATCATACAGAAAATAATATTGTTTAAATTATCTATAATTATAACAATTACAGTAAACTCTTGCTTATCTGGAGTGACTAGAATCAAAACCCTATCAGCAGAGTAAGCATATTAATTTTTTCCTTTATATAATTTTAGGAGAAAATAAAATTTGTAAATTTGACAGAATATAATAAATTGGTAATATAAGTACAGTGGACCCCCGGTTTACGTAATTAATTCGTTCCAGAATGCTGCTCAAGTGCCGTTACCAAACGAATTTGTTCCCATAAGGAATAATGTAAATTAGATTAGTTCTTTAAGACCCCCAAAAATACACTTACAAAAGCACTTACATAATTGTTCGTAAACCGGGGGTCCACTGTACAGTGGTACCCCGGATTTCGTCAATAATTCGTTCCAGAAGGCTGTTCGAGTGCCATTACTGAGCAAATTTGTTCCCATAAGGACGAATGTAAATTAGATTAGTCCGTTTCAGACCCCCAAAAATACACTTACAAAACCACTTACAAAAATACACTTACATAACTGAGTTGGGAGCTGTACGAAATCCGGAGTACCACTGAACGTACATAAATGCCACAATATAAACTAATACCTTATATAATCAATAAAGGCATAATGCTGACACAAATAATACTGGGAAAACTAATACCTTAACAGTTCCAAGGTCTTCCAGTGATATTATAATTGCCCTATAAAAGTTCAGGTCTTCTTCATAAAAGGCAATGACTGGAGCACGAATGGCTATATTTTCTTCTGGAATAATGAAGCGTGCTCCAAGGGGACTGCTATAAAACTCTCTGTGGAATACAGTATAATTAAACAAATTTCATTTCAATGACTAAGGTAAAGAAATTGAAAATATAGAGTTGCCATTTTAATAAAGTATTTTCACACCGGTCATTTTCCACCGAGGTCGAGTGACCCAATAAAGAACACACACTTAGACCATCACTCACTCCATCACTTTCCTGCCAGAGGGGTGCTGACATTACAGCTCAGATGCCCCTCCAATATTCCTGCCCCTCCCTCAGAATGCAGGCACTGTATGTCCCACCTCCAGGACTCAAGTCTGGCTAACTGGTTTTCCTGAATCTCTTCATAAATGTTACCTTGCTCACACTCCAACAGTACATCAGGTCATAAAATACTGTACCACTAGACTCCACTCCTATTTTACATGCTCTCACACACCTGTTGGATGTCCAAGCCCCTCGCAAACAAAACTTCCCATACCCCCTCCCTCCAACCATTCCTAGGATGACCCCAAGATATGGATCAATATTAGGGTGATTGAGGAAGGAATCCCTAATCTACTGTATCAGTAAATTACAAGTGGGGAAAAATACTCTTGTGGCAAAATATTTCCTTCAAATCTTGTCAGTTGTTCTTCCTGCATGTCCATATATCAAAATATGAAAAACTCTTCACTGCCCGTACTTCCACATTTTTATTCCCCCTCCTCCATTCCCTTACCACTTCTCAGCCTCCCAATTAAACCTCATACAATATATAATACTAAACAGAATTATGAATATAATAGTAATGCACACTGAAAACTAAGTAATTCTATGGTCCCTATCTGTCACCATGTTTAGCAGCCTTGGTGGGGAAGGAACTAAGTAAGTCTGTAACCTAAATGTAATTATACCTTTCAGCCACTACATATAGTGCCCTCAGGAGCAACAAGATCATGACTTATGCAGGTTCTTCCTTCCTTGTCATTGATCAGCTGTTCCAGGTAAATTTTATAGTGTCTTGGCTTATCCTGATGCTGGCTGGCTCATTTCCAGAATTACTTTTCTTTCTTCTTTCTTTCAACGCACCGGCCATATCCCACCGAGGCAGGGTGGCCCAAAAAGAAAAACAAAAGTTTCTCTTTTTAGCTTTAGTGATGTATACAGGAGAAGGTTACTAGCCCATTGCTCCCGGCATGTTAGTTGCCTCTTATGACACACATGGCATACGGAGGAAGAATTCTGTTCCACTTCCCCATGGAGATAAGAGGAAATGAACAAGAACAAGAATTAGTAAGAAAATAAAAGAAAACCCAGAGGGGTGTGTATATATATGCTTGTACATGCATGTGTAGTGTGACCTAAGTGTATGTTGAAATTTTATCAGATAAAGCATCTTTCTGTAAGAGTAGTCTCCATACTTAGCATTTAATTAAAGTATGGTGTGTTGTCATAGTGCATTCTTTTTACACAATGAAAATGTTTCAAAACTAGTAATAAAAATACTCCAAACTATGAGATAGTGCTAGTCTTACATATATTCAATGCCAAAAAGTTTGCTTTTTATTAGAAAGTGCCACTGTAATACAGGCATTACTGAAATTTAACATAAGGCCAACACAAAATGAATATGAATAAACATTTTACCTTATAAAACCAGCATTTTACATGGAAGAGAAAAAAATATGAAAAACTGCATTGCAATGAGGGGTACAAAATATAAATTATCCAAAGAAACCTGAAGTTCAAATAATACTAATGCAAACTCTCTATCTGTATTGGTAACAAATGAAAGAGAATGAATATAGTTTTTTTTCTTTAAACACCAGCCATCTCCCATCAATATGGGAAGAAAAAAATACTATTTATCTTAAATATTAAATTTTGAATTTTTTTCTCACCTTTCCCCCTAAATATCAATAAATCAAACTCGCTATATTTTACACAATAACCAAGCAAATACATTTAATAATTTTAACCCATACTACCTGCAACATATAAATAAAACACAAGAGTATTATAAAACTTACAACATGCAGTCCATAAGAGAATCTAAGGCCTGTGATGTATCGATCCCTCGGTGAATAACCCAAAAACGGCTTGGGGTCAACACTTCTCCGACAACCAAATCTACTGTCTGCCCAACTGGCAAAAGAGCACTGATATCTAATCTTTTGTAAATGTCCTGAACACCTGCAACATTGACAGGCCAAGACAATGGTTCAATCTGAAAATTTGGAAATAGAATGATTTAACAAATTACAAAAATTTAAACTTCACATAAATCTACACCAATATAACTGTGATACAGCATAAGCCCAAAAGTTCATAACACATTCAACTTAATCTCCAACATTCTCAATTCAAGTGCACATAATTATCAATGTTAACATTCTGATCTGAACCAGGACTGTAGAACTAACAACCTCCTCAAACATAGCTGAGAGAATAAAATAAATTAACCCTTTCAGGGTCCAAGCCGTACATCAACACATTGTCCACAGGGTTCAAGAATTTTCAATAAAAAATTTTTTTTTTCTTATGAAATGGTAGAGAATCTTTTTCTAAAGGTAATAAAACAAAAAGTATGAAATTTGGTGGAAAACTGACGAAATTACACTATCGCAAATTTGACTGTCGGTGATATTTACATTTCAGCAATTTTGCCTATTTTGACTCCTATTTTAGGCCAATTACATTATTCCAGTTGACCAAATTCTTAGCTATTTCGTTTGTATTACTTCTATTTTATCGATTGAGCACAAGAAACTGCCCAATCAACATTTTCAAGTAGCAAATAAAGTGATCAGAAATTGGTAATTTTGCCAATTTCACACAAAGTTCAAAATATTCCAATTTCAAAACAACATCCAGAATAAACAATGCAGGCATTCCTGGCACTAAAATAGCATTTCCTCTGTTTATTAGTTACGTTTTCAGGCTTTACAGATGAATTCCATTTTTATTTTTTATTTACATAAAGAATTTTTATTCACACCAAAAAATAGATGAATTACTCTTTTGCAATATTGTAATTGTATAAACACTATCAGTGCATTTGTAAACGTATGTAAGACCCACCAGTTAACGTGTATTGGTCGCATGATGTGATTTGGTTACTATTGAAAATTGGCAAAAATCAAACATTTCCGCTACTTTGAGCTCAATTAGAAGCTATTTCCAGTACTAAAACCAATCAAAATCATCTCTATTTCTGTAATATATCTTCAATTCTATCAAATGAGACCAAGAAACCGTGAATACAACTGTAAAAACCTCATGAAAATACACCACAGCTTATCTGAGTGAGCTGAGCTCATGGCGAAGGTCTACGATTTGGACCCTGTAGACAATGCATAGATCTACGGCTTGGACCCTGAAAGGGTTAAAGGTCAACACTACTCATTTTATGTTAATAAAGATCCCTGCCTTTCTAATATCTTATTGAGACATACATTGAGACAAATTTTATTCAGATAATCTACAAATTATTTTACAGAGTATAAATTTATACAATGGTTCTAAGGGCACAGAGATAGTTTAAACATACATTAGAGGGACATTATGAAGATTTATACTAGGACAACCCAATAAAGTCAGAATGAGCTATTTCAATTGACTGATAACATGGCAATGGTGAAAACAAATAATTATAAGGGTAGGCCCTACAATGGATCCTCACAGTACTTGAATTAAAAAAAAAAAAATTTGCCCTATCAAATTGTTTCATTAACCCTTTGGGGGTCCAAGGGGGGTCTCTGAAACTCGTTCTCAGGGTCCACGAATTTAAAAAAAAATAAAAAATTATTTTTTCTTATGGAATGATAGAGAATCTTTTTCCGATCATAACGCCACAAAAATTATGAAATTTGATCGAAAACTAACGGAATTATGCTTTCGCGAAGTTAGCGGTAGCCATGACACTTACGCATCGGCGATTTCGCCCACTTCGAGCCCTATTTTCGGCACATTGCAATGTTTCAGTCTACTAAAATTATAGCTATTTCGCTAGAACTCCATTTCTTCTATCGATTGAGTACAAGAAATCGCCTATTTACCAATTTCAACTACCCAAAAGAGTGGTCAGAAAATGGCAATTTGGCCAATTTCACACAAATTTCAAACGATGCCAATTTCAAAATAGGATCCATAATAAACAAGACAGACATTCCTGGCGCTAAAATAACATCTTCTCTGTTCATTAGTTACGTCTCCAGGCCCCTCTTACATTACTTTTGCATTCCATTTTGAATTTTTATTCTCACAAAAAAATAAAAGATATATTGTTATGTATACAACTGCATCATTGTAAAAATGGTAAAAATAATATCAGAGCACTTGTGCATGAATATCAGACTCGCCAGTTGATGTGTATTGGACGCATGGCTTGATTTGTTTACTCTTGAACATCGTCAAAAATCGAACATTTTCGCTACTTTGAGCTCAATTTCAAGGTACTTGTTAATGACAAACCAATCAAAATCATCTCTATTTCTGTAATATATCTTCCATTCTATCAAATAAGAACAAGAAAACGAGAATACAACAATAAATACTATACGAAAATAGACTGCAAAGTCGCTGTTTTAAATAAAAACCACGGTCAGAGTTTTTTTTTCCTCATTATGCACTGTGTGGTGCAGGAATTTTTTTATACTGCGCACACTGACCGCACAGACCCATTCTATCACATCTAGGCCTAACAGCCTGTTTCTGCTTGATTTGAGGGCGCTAGAATTTAGGCGTACTAGTACGTCAATAACCCCAGTGCGTAAGACGTACTAGTACGACCAAAACCCCGAAAGGGTTAACAACCAACATGTTTTGCATCCTTTAACCCTTTGACTTTCGCAACCCCTAATCCTGAATGCTTTCCTGTTGTAACAAAATATTAAAAAAAAAAAAAAAAAAAAAAAAATTCTTATCAAAATGTTAAGATTAATTTTCTGATTGTTTTTATCCTAAAAAATTTTTTTTTTGCGATCAATACTTACCGAGATATGGAGAAGTAAAGTTGGCAGAAAATGAGCCGCATATGGCAAAAGCGACGCATGCCGCTCACTGGTACACTTATATTTACTCCCATTGGAAGGTTTCTTGTATTTTCCAATAATTTTTTTTTCCAAATAACTTATGTGGCCTGTGAGACAAAAGTAAGATGCAGTGTACATATATACACTCGTTGTATGCAACACAATAACTGCACAAACATTATTATCATTATATTATCATTATTATTATTATTATTATTATTATTATTATATTGTTGACAAAACTTGTTTACACAAACCAACAATGAAATTTTTTTTTATTACTATTGTTCTATAATATATATACACATATATAATGTAGGTAGTAGGTTGGTAGTCAGCAACCACCCAGGGAGGTACTACCGTCCTGCCAAGCGAGTGTAAAACGAAAGCCTGTATTTGTTTTACATGATGGTAAGATTGCTGGTGTCTTTTTTCTCTCATAAACATGCAAGATTTCACGTACATCTTGCTACTTCTACTTACACATGGGTCATGCTACACATACATGTACACGTTTATGTATACACACTCATCTGAGTTTTCTTTGATTGTATCTTAATAGTTCTTGTTCTTATTGCTTTTCCTTTCATATCCATGGGGAAGTGGAATAAGAATCTTTCCTCCGTAAGCCATGCGTGTTGTAAAAGTCAACCAAAATGCCGGGAACAATGGGCTAGTAACCCCTTTTCCTGTATAGCTTACTAAAAAAGAAAAAGAAGAAAACCGTCAAAGTGGGATGTTTGAATGTGCGTGGATGTTGTGCGAATGATAAGAAAGAGATGATTGTAGATGTTATTATTGAAAAGCTGGATGTCCTGGCTTTAAGTGTAAGTAAGTAAGTAAGTAAGTAAGTTTATTCAGGTATACACAAATACATTTACATACATTATCATACATAGCAGCATATGTGTAGAGAACCTAGGATAACCCAAAAAAGTCAGACAGAGTGACTTATTTCCATTGGGGTCCTTTAAACTCGAATGTCAGGAGTGAGACAAAGCTGAAGGGGGTAGGAGAGTTTCAGTGGGGAGAAATAAATGGGATTAGGTCAGGGGTTTCAAATAGAGTTAGAGCTAAAGAAGGAGTGGCAATAATGTTGAATAATCAGTTATGGCAGGTAAAGAGGGAATATAAATGTATAAATTCAAGGATTATGTGGAGTAAAATAAAGGTTGGATGTGAAAAGTGGGTTATAGTAAGTGTTTATGCACCTGGAGAAGAGGGAAGTGTAGAGGAGAGAGAGAGAGATTTTGGGAAATGTTGAGTGAGTGCGTGGGGAGTTTTGAACCAAGTGAGAGAGTAATTGTGGTTGGGGATCTTAATGCTAAAGTGGGTAAAAATGTTGTGGAGGTAGTAGTAGGTAAATTTGGGGTGCCAGGGGTAAATGTAAATGGGGAACCATTAATTGAGCTATGTGTAGAAAGAGGTTTGGTAATAAGTAATACATATTTTATGAAAAAGAGGATAAATAATTATACAAGGTATGATATAGCACGTAAGGAAAGTAGTTTGTTGGATTATGTATTGGTGGATAAAGGTTGATGGGTAGGCTTCAGGATCTACATGTTTATAGAGGGGCAACAGATATATCGAATCATTATTTAGTTGTAGCTACAGTTAGAGTAAGAAGTAGATGAGACAAAAAGAAAATGGCAACAGCAAGTAAGAGAGAGGTAAAAGTGTATAAACTAAGGAAGGAGGAAGTTAGGGTGAGATATAAGCAACTATTGGCAGAAAGGTGGGCTAGTGCAAGTATGAGTAGTGGGGGGTTGAATAGAGTTGGGATAGTTTTAAAAATGCAGTATTAGAATGTAGGGCACAAGTTTGTGGCTATAGGAGGGTGGGTGCAGGAGGAAAGAGGAGTGAGTGGTGGAATGAAGAAGGGTGTGATAAGAGAAAAAGGTAGCTTATGAGAGGTTTTTACAAAACAAGAAGTATATGGAGAGTAAAAGAAAGGTGAAGAGAGTGGTGAGAGTGTGCAAACAAAGAGCGGATGAAAGAATAGGAGAGACTCTGTCAATAAATTTTGCTGAAAACAAGAAAATTTTTTAGAGTGAGATAAACAAGGAAAGAAAGCCTAGGGATTTGTCAGTTAAAAAACAGAGTAGGGGAGTTAGTAAATGGGGAGCTGGAGGTATTGGGTAGATGGCGGGAATATTTTGAGGAACTTTTAAATGTTGATGAAAAAAGGGAGGCGGTAATTTCATGTACTGGCCAGGGAGGTACAACATCGTTTAGGAGTGAAGAAGAGCAGGATATGAGTAGAATGAAAGGGGGTAAAGCAGCTGGAACTGACGGGATCATGACAGAAATGTTAAAAGCAGGGGGGGATATAGTGCTGGAGTGGTTGGTATTTTGGTTTAATAAATGTATGAAAGAGGGGAAGGTACCTAGGGATTGGCAGAGAGCATGTATAGTTCCTTTATATAACAGGAAGGGGGATAAAAGAGAGTGTAAGAATTACAGAAAATATCAACATGGATGAAGACAAACAAGCTTACTCTCAATACTGACAAGACCTACTTCATTCAGTTTGGAAACAAAGACATAAATGTTCCACTTAACATAACGCTCAATGGTTCACCCATCACAAGACTCACAGAGGGAAAATTCCTAGGAATCCACCTTGACAGTAGTCTTAAATTCCAAACACACATACAACAAATTTCCAAGAAAATCTCAAAGACAGTAGGTATATTATCAAAGATACGCTATTATGTGATACAACCAGCTCTCATTGCACTATATCATTCACTTATCTACCCTTATCTCACCTATGGAATCTGTGCATGGGGCTCAACAACATTAAATCACCTTAGACCACTCATAACCCAGCAAAAGGCTGCAGTCAGGATGATAACAAATTCCCACTCTAGACAGCATACTCCACCTATATTCAAAACTTTAAAAATACTCACCGTAAAAAACATTCATACCTATTCATGTGCCTACTACATACATAAAACTTTACAGGCTAATATCAACCCTCTGCTCAAAATTCTCCTCAACAACTTTAATAGGTCCCACGACCACGACACAAGACACAGATCACTATTTGACATACCCCGAGTCCATACCAACCAATGTAAAAATTCTATGCACATAAAGGGCCCCAGAATCTGGAATTCATTACCAGTAAATATTAAGTTAACCTTGTCGGAAAATCAATTCAAGACTCTTCTCAAAAATCACCTACTCACCCTATACTAAATACTCATACTGTAACAAACTTTCAAACCCAATGTTATTTTACTTAAGATAATCTCAGTTTTATATTGTCATCCTCCTTAACACTTGTTGCAATTTCATATCATCATATTGTCATTTTAATAGTATAGTATCATCATATTGTTAATTTGAAATAAAATATATAGCTAGAAGAAACTCAATAAATTTCTCTAGTATTGTTATTTTACTAGTATAGCATCAACATATTGTAATTTGAAATAAAATATACAACTAGAATAAACTCAACCAATTTCTTTAGTATTGTCTTTTTAATAGTATAGCATAATCATATTGTAATTTGAAATAATATGTAACTAGAATAAACTCAATCAATTTCTCTAGTATTATGTACATAGTGAATAAGTCCTTAGACTAAGCTGCCCCTAATGCCATGGCATGCCAGTGGCTCTCCTTGCATTACAGTTTTATAATTGTAACTACCAATACCTATGTATACTTGTAACTTGCAACGAAATAAAAATATTATTATTATTATTATTATTATTATAAGTTTACTGAGTATACCAGGTAAAGTGTATGGCAGGGTTATTATTGAAAGAATTAGAGATAAGACAGAAAGTAGGATTGCAGATGAGCAAGGAGGCTTTAGAGTGGGTAGGGGATGTGTAGATCAAGTGTTTACAGTGAAGCATATATGTGAACAGTATTTAGATAAAGGTAGAGAAGTTTTCATTGCATTTATGGATTTAGAAAAGGCATATGATAGAGTGGATATGGGAGCAATGTGGCAAATGTTGCAAGTGTATGGAATAGGTAGTAAGTTACCGAAGGCTGTAAAGTTTTTTTATGAGGATAGTGAGGCTCAGGTTAGGGTGTGTAGGAGAGAGGGAGATTACTTCCCAGTAAAAGTAGTTCTTAGACAGGGATGTGTAATGTCACAATGGTTGTTTAATATATTTATAGATGGGGTTGTAAAAGAAGTAAATGCTAGGGTCTTGGGGAAAGGGGTGAGATTAAATTATGGGGAATTAAATGCAAAATGGGAGTTGACACAGTTACTTTTTGCTGATGATACTGTGCTTATGGGAGATTCTAAAGAAAAGTTGCAAAGGTTAGTGGACGAGTTTGGGAGAGTGTGTAAAGGTAGAAAGTTGAAAGTGAACATAGATAAGAGTAAGGTGATGAGGGTATCAAACGATTTAAATAAAGAAAAATTGAATATCACATTGGAGAGAGGGATTATGGAAGAAGTAAATGTTTTCAGATATTTGGGAGTTGACGTGTCAGCGGATGGGTTTATGAAGGATGAGGTTAACCATAGAATTGATGAAGGAAAAAAGGCGAGTGGTGCGTTGAGGTATCTGTGGAGACAAAAAACGTTATCCATGGAGGCAAAGAAGGGAATGTACGAAAGTATAGTGGTACCAACACTCTTATATGGGTGTGAAGCATGGGTTGCAAATGCTGCAGCGAGGAGGAGGCTGGAGGCAGTGGAGATGTCCTGTCTAAGGGCAATGTGTGGTGTAAATATTATGCAGAAAATTCGGAATGAGGAAATTAGGAGAAGGTGTGGAGTTATTAAAAGTATTTGTCAGAGGGCTGAAGAGGGGTTGTTGAGGTGGTTTGGTCATTTAGAGAGAATGGATCAAAGTAGAATGACTTGGAGAGCGTATAAATCTGTAGGGGAAGGAAGGCGGGGTAGGGGTCGTCCTAGAAAAGGTTGGAGGGAGGGGGTAAAGGAGGTTTTGTGGGTGAGGGGCTTGGACTTCCAGCAAGCATGTGTGAGCGTGTTAGATAGGAGTGAATGGAGACGAATGGTTTTTGGGACATGACGATCTGTTGGAGTGTGAGCAGGGTAACATTTTGTGAAGGGATTCAGGGAAACCAGTTAATTGATTTAGTTGGACTTGAGTCCTGGAAATGGGAAGTACAATGCCTGCACTTTAAAGGAGGGGTCTGGGATAGTGACAGCTGGGAGGGACTATTCTCAGCAGTCGTACCTGAGAGCCTCTGCAAAGACAGTGATTATGTATGAGTGTGGTGAAAGTGTTGAATGATGATGAAAGTATTTTCTTTTTGGGGATTTTCTTTCTTTTTGGGTCACCCTGCCTCGGTGGGAGATGGCCGACTTGTTGGAAAAAAAAAAAAAAAATTGTGAAGGTAATGAAACAAAAAAAAAATACTTTCCGATCAGTAGTTTCCGAGATATAGAGGCATGAAGTTGACCCTCAATGACTGGGTGGTGGCAATATCGGCGACTTCCGTAAAGTCACATTTTTTTATTTTACGTTTTTGTTACTTTTTTCTTTTCTTTTCTAATATTTTTTCTTTCCAGTAACTTTTGTGGCCTGTGAGACCAATATAATGTATAATGTATAATTGTACACTCATTGTATTCAACACAATAATTGCACTAATTTGTTTATCATTATATTGCTTACAAAACTTGTTTAAAAGTTTATTGTAAACAAAATAATGATGAAAATATTAGTGCAGTATTGTGTTGAATACAATGGTACCATATAGTACCATATGGTACAATGCATATGGTGCAATGTATCATATGGTACAATGTATCATATGGTGCAATGTACCATATGGTACAATGGAACCATATGGTACAATGTATCATATGGTGCAATGTATCATATGGTGCAATGTACCATATGCTACAATGTACCATATGGTACCCTGTACCATAATACAGGTTATCATAAGGTACAGGATACCTTATGGTACAGGGTAATATATGGTACAGGGTACTATATGGTACAGAGTACCATATGGTACAGATACAGGGATCCCAATGGAAATAAGTCACCCTGACTTTTTGGGTTATTCTAGGATCTTTCACATATGCTGTTGCATTGGGCTGGTGCAGCGTGCTGCATGCTCATGGCACCATATGGTACATTGTACCATATGGTATTATATGGTACCGTTGTATTCAACACAACCGCACTAATATTTCCATAATTATTTTGTTTACAATAATTGCTTACAATAAAAAATATGCAAAAATGCTGTATGTTAGTAATGTTCTATTATATATTTACAAATGTACAGTGACTGGACATGTTTCTATAGGTGGATGAAGAAGTGCTTTGTGTTGGAAACTGCTGCATCAGTGTGCCTTGAGACCAACACTCACTGCTGCGTCAGTGTGCCTTGCGACCAACACTCACTGCTGCGTCAGTGTGCCTTGAGACCAACACTCACTGCTGCGTCAGTGTGCCTTGAGACCAACACTCACTGCTGCGTCAGTGTGCCTTGAGACCAACACTCACTCACTCTGAACTAGTGCCTCCTTCCACCAACCACTTACTGACCATATGGTACAAGGTACCATACACTGTCAGTAGTGTTACTGAATGAGTAACACTACTGACAATGGTACAGGGTACCATACAGTACAGGGTACCATACAGTACAGGGTACCATATGGTACAGGGTACCATATGGTACAGATACAAGGATCCCTTTGGAAATAAGTCACCCTGACTTTTTTTGGTTATCCTAGGAGCTTTCCACATATGCTGCTATGTATGATAATCTATGTACGTAACTGTATTTGTGTACACCTGAATAAACTTACTCAAGTGCATGTGGAGTCGTAAGTTTATTCAGGTATACACAAATACAGTTACATATATTTATCATACATAGCAGCATATGTTTAGAGTACCTAGGATAACCCGAAAAAAACAGACTTATTTCCAATAGGGACCCTGTACCCTGTACCATATGGTATAATGTACCATATGGTACAATGTACCACATGGTGTACCATATGGTACATTGTACTGTATGGTACCATTGCACCATATACCATTGTATATGGTACCATTATACCATATGGTACCATTGTACCATATGGTTCAGAACCATAGAATTCCTCTTCAGATCCACTTCCATCAGTCTTAGAACTATAACTTGAGAAGAGGAGAGTCAGAATTCGCCTGGGAAGTGAGAGCTTCCTTGCCGCTAGGCATGCAGAACAAAGCTACTTTGCCGGCGTTCCCACAATGCCATGATGGCTCCCAGATTTTTTGTATAGTGCACACACTGAAAACACAGACCAATTCTCTTGGATGTAGGCTTATCAGCCTTCTCGTGCTAAATTTGAGGCCGCTAAAATTTAGGCGTAGTACTAGTTTGGACCCAGAACTCAAAGCCGTAGAACTACGGCACGGACCCTGAAGGGTTAACTACTGTGTTTTCTACTCACATTTTGCCACTGATACCACTTGGTCGATTCTCCAAGAACTTTAGAAAATGTCTATGAAACATCAATCTTAACCTAATGCAATTATATTTGCATCTCTTGAAAAACAGGCTGATATTTGCAAATTTTCATATGCTAACCTACCTTTACCCAAAGATTTTCTGAATACTGTAGTACAGTAGTTATTATAGCATTCAAATCTTATAATTACATACTGTTTTTGTGTGAGCTTCTCAACTAAATGTGTTTTATCTTTATATGTAACTTCACTTTCAATACCTACATCAAATGCACATCAAATCCATATGTTAGTGGATGCCTATGCTCAACTGGCCAACCAATTGAATAAAGTAATATGCTGATTTATAATTATACCAAAGCACATAAATCCTTCACACTAAGCATAGAAGATAAATTATTATATATCACTAACCGGTCTTGATGAGTGTGGAAAAAGCGAAGAATTTGGCAGCACCATGATATTTCCACCATAATACTGAATGGTGACCACTTCTGGATGAGCACTTAAGAGGGCTTCAAGTGTTCTGTAGCCATAGGTTTCATGGTTCAAATCATTTAGTTTGGCACCATAAAACCCCTAAATAGATAAATAAACAATGATTCAAAGCACGAAAGTACTTAAAAAGAAATCATCCTTCATAATTCTCAAAAAAATTAAAGCTATGTGCTTTCAACTTTTTTTATATTATTAACATATTGGCCGATTCCCACCAAGGCAGGGTGGCCTAAAAAAGAAAAACTTTCGTCATCATTCACTCCATCACTGTCTTGCCAGAGGGGTGCTTTACACTACAGTTATAAAACTGCAATATTAACACCCCTCCTTCAGAGTGCAGACACTGTACTTCCCATCTCCAGGACTCAAGTCCGGCCCGCCGGTTTCCCTGAATCCCTTCATAAATGTTAATTTGCTCACACTCCAACAGCACGTCAACTATTAAAAACCATTTGTCTCCATTCACTCCTATCAAATACGCACACACATGCTTGCTGGAAATCCAAGCCCCTCGCACACAAAACCTCTTTTACCCCCTCCCTCCAACCTTTCCTAGGCCGACCCCTACCCCGCCTTCCCTCCACTACAGATTTATACACTCTCGAGGTCATTCTGTTTCATTCCATTCTCTCTACATGTACGAACCACCTCAACAACCCCTCCTCAGCCCTCTGGATAATAGTTTTGGTAATCCCGCACCTCCTCCTAATTTCCATACTCCGAATTCTCTGCATTATATTCACATCACACATTGACCTCAGACATGACATCTCCACTGCCTCCAGCCTTCTCCTCGTTGCGACATTCATCACCCATGCTCCACACCCATATAAGTGTGTTGGTATAACTATACTCTCATACATTCCCCTCTTAACTTTCATGGACAAAGTTCTTTGTCTCCACAGACTCCGAAGTGCACCACTCACCCTTTTTCCCTCATCAATTCTATGATTCACCTCATCGTTCATAGACCCATCTGCTGACATGTCCACTCCCAAATATCTGAATACATTTACCTCCTCCATACTCTCTCCCTCCAATCTGATATCCAATCTTTCGTCACCTAATCTTTTTGTTATTCTCATCACCTTACTCTTTCTTATATTCACTTTCAATTTTCTTTTTTTACATACCTTACCAAATTCATCCACCAACCTCTGCAACTTCTCTTCAGAATCTCCCAAAAGCACAGTGTCATCAGCAAAAAGCAACTGTGACAACTCCCACTTTGTATTTGATTCTTTGTCTTTTAACCCCACACCTCTTGCCAAAACCCTCGCATTCACTTCTCTTACAACCCCATCTATAAATATATTGAACAACAACGGTGACATCACACATCCCTGTCTAAGGCCTACTTTTACCGGGAAATAATCTCCCTCTCTCCTACACACTCTAACCTGAGCCTCACTATCCTCATAAAAGCTCTTCACTGCTTTCAGTAACCTACCTCCTATTCCATACACCTGCAACATCTGCCACATTGCCCCCCTATCCACCCTATCATACGCCTTTTCCAAATCCTTAAATGCCACAAAAACTTCTTAACCCTTATCCAAATACTGTTCACCTATATGTTTTACTGTAAACACTTGGTCTACACACCCCCTACCTTTCATAAAGCCACATTGTTCATCTGCTATTCTGCTCTCCGTCTTACTCTTAATTCTTTCAATAATAACTCTACCATACACTTTATCTGGTATACTCAACAGACTTATTCCCCTATAATTTTTGCACTCTCTTTTGTCCCCTTTGCCTTTATACAAAGGAACAATACACGCTCTCTGCCAGTCCCTAGGTACCTTACCCTCTTCCATACATGTATTAAATAATAGCACCAACCACTCCAAAACTATATCTCCCCCTGCTTTTAACATTTCTACCTTTATCCCATCAATCCCAGCTGCCTTACCCCCTTTCCTTCTACCCACTGCCTCACGAACTTCCCCCACACTCACAACTGGCTCTTCCGCACTCCTACAAGATGTTATTCCTCCTTGCCCTATACACGAAATCACAGCTTCCCTGTCTTCATCAACATTTAACAACTCCTCAAAATATTCCCTCCATCTTCCCGATACCTCTAACTCTCCATTTAATAACTCTCCTCTCCTATTTTTAACTGTCAAATCCATTTGTTCCCTAGGCTTCCTCAACTTATTAATCTCACTCCAAAACTTTTTCTTATTTTCAACAAAATTTGTTGATAACATCTCACCCATTCTCTCATTTGCTCTCTTTTTACATTGCTTGACCACTCTCTTAACCTCTCTTTTTTTCTTCATATACTCTTCCCTCCTTGCATCACTTCTACTTTGTAAAAACCTCTCATATGCTAACTTTTTCTCCCTTACTACCCTCTTTACATCATCATTCCACCAATCGCTCTTCTTCCCTCCCGCACCCACTTTCCTGTAACCACAAACTTCTGCTGAACACTCTAACACTACATTCTTTAACCTACTCCATACATCTTCGACCCCATTGCCTACACTCTCACTACCCCATCTATCCTCCAATAGTTGTTTATATCTTACCCTAACTGCCTCCTCTTTTAGTTTATAAACCTTCACCTCTCTCTTACTTACTGCTTCTATTTACCTTGTATCCCATCTACCTTTTACTCCCATTTTAGCTACAACTAAAAAGTGATCTGATATATCTGTGGCCCCTCTATAAACATGTACATCCTGAAGTCTACTTAACAGTCTTTTATCTACCAATAAACTTATTGTATTATATTTATGTATAATGAGTTGAAATATAAATATTATTATACAGTGGTCCCTCGGTTTTCGTGCATCTCCAAACTCGAACATTTATGTAAGTGTATTTTCGTAAGTGCTGTTGCAAGTGTATTTTTGGAGGTCTGAAATAGACTAACCTACGTGACATTATTTCTTAAGGAAGTAAATTCGTTCGGTAATGGCACTTGAGCAGCATTGACTGGCTTAATGAATTAGAAACATATTCAGATACTAATGAATGCATCAAGAACTTTCTTAAAAAAACACACAACCTCTATAACAGACATTCCCCTAAAAAAACTAAACAGATCTCAGCTAAGAGACTTAACAATCCCTGGCTAACACCCAGCATCCTTAAATCCATAAACAAGAGGCACCAATATGAAAAACAATACAGAAGGGGTCTAATAACCAGAGAACAATCCAAACGCTACTCATCAATCCTTACTAGCCTGATAAGAAGGTCCAAAAAACTGTATTATGAGAACAGACTCCAGACCGTAAAAGACCTGGAAAACCCTATCTGCAATTCTAGGAAATAAAAAGATATCCACGAACAATATCATCAAATTATCAAAAACAGACGAACCCCTACTCTCACCAGCTGAGACAGCAAACAGACTTAATGTTTTCTTCTCCACCATAGGAAAGAATCTAGCGAGTAAAATCCCAAGCTCGAACACTCGTCCAACAGACTACCTCACCAACACCTACCCAGATACACTATTCCTAGCTCCTACCAACTCAATTGAAGTCTCGCTCATAATCAACACCCTTAAAAACAAAGCAGGAGACAAACAGCTTACCACCCTTTATGTACAAAAAAGCTTCACAGGTACTGTCACCAAATAGTATAGCAGCATTAGTCAATAAATCCATTGAATCTTCTACCTTCCCATCAATTCTCAAAATAGCTAGGGTCACCCCGATCCACAAAGGAGGTGACCAAACTGACCTGAATAATTATAGACCAATCTCAAATTTACCACTGCTTTCTAAAATCTTCGAAAAATTAATTCATAGACAGATCTATTCCTACATCGTCTCACACAATGTACTCAACCCCTGTCAATTTGGATTCAGGACTAACAAGAGCACAAACGATGCTATAACACACATGTTAGAGTTAATATACACCGCACTTGAGAAGAAAGAAGTCCCGCTGGGAATCTTCATAGACCTACGCAAAGCATTTGATACAGTCGACCATGATTTACTGCTCACAAAATTAGCACACTAAGGTATTAGGGGGCACCCACTCAACTACCTAAAGTCGTACCTTAGCAACAGAAGCCAGTACGTGTACACAAATGGAGAGAACTCTTCTACACAACAAATTACAGTCGG
The DNA here is from genome assembly GCA_009830355.1 of Cherax destructor. Taxonomy (NCBI): domain Eukaryota; kingdom Metazoa; phylum Arthropoda; class Malacostraca; order Decapoda; family Parastacidae; genus Cherax; species Cherax destructor. The sequence goes on along the minus strand of WNWK01007490.1, from coordinate 17,761 downwards.
AGTCCCTCAAGGAAGTGTCCTGGGGCCATTCCTATTCCTTATTTACATAAACGACCTACCGAATGCATCACAACTACTCAAACCCATATTATTTGCAGATGACACAACATATGTCTTCTCTCACCCAAATCCAGTCATACTAGCCAACATTGTTAATGCCGAATAACAGAAAATATCAACATGGATGAAGACAAACAAGCTTACTCTCAATACTGACAAAACCTACTTCATTCAGTTTGGAAACAAAGCCACAAATGTTCAACTTAACATAACGCTCAATGGTTCACCCATCACAAGACTCACAGGGGGAAAATTCCTAGGAATCCACCTTGACAGTAGTCTTAAATTCCAAACACACATACAACAAATTTCAAGAAAATCTCAAAGACAGTAGGTATAAGTGTATAAACTAAGGGAGTAGGAAGTTAGGTGAGATACAGTGGAACCCCGACTTACGATGTTATCATCTTACGTTATTTTCGATAACCGATATTTATAACGTAAGAAATTTGTTTGTGACTTACGATGTTTGCTTCGTTTACCGACATTCGACGGACCTGTCCGCTGGCGCCAGCTGAGCGCTCACTCCAGGGAGCATCAGTGCTATTGTTTACAAGCGGAGCGACCACCCACCCACACCCACGCATTCATACCAGTATATTGTCATTATTCCACTGTTTTTAGTGCTTGCAACTGCTAAATAAGCTACCATGGGTCCAAGGAAAGATCCTAGTGCTAAGCCTGTGGTAAAGAATGTGCAGGGAGTGTAGCATTTATGCAGGGAGTGTAGCATTTATGCAGGGAGTGTAGCAGGCATGCAGGGAGTGTAGCAGGCATGCAGGGAGTGTAGCAGGCATGCAGGGAGTGTAGCAGGGATGCAGGGAGTGTAGCAAAGATGCAGAGAGTGTAGCAGGGATGCAGGGAGTGTAGCAGGGATGCAGGGAGTGTAGCAAGGATGCAGGGAGTGTAGCAAGGATGCAGGGAGTGTAGCAAGGATGCAGGGAGTGTAGTAGGCATGCAGGGAGTGTAGCATTCATGCAGGGAGTGTAGCAAAGATGCAGGGAGTGTAGCAAGGATGCAGGGAGTGTAGCAAGGATGCAGGGAGTGTAGCATTCATGCAGGGAGTGTAGCATTCATGCAGGGAGTGTAGCATTCATGCAGGGAGTGTAGCATTCAAAGAAAAGGCCAGTAACCCCAGAAAAGAACTTGGTACCTGCAGTGTTAATGGAAGGGATTCCCCTTCCAAACACTAGCATACTACTCCACCTTCTCCCGTCCTCCACACATCAACAACTCTTCAATAAATGTAAGTGACATGTTATTATTCAATATTTGCATGTGTATTTAGGTATTCTTTATTAAATTTTGTATTATTTAATGTCAAAAAGTTCTAAAAAATATTTTATTTAACTACTTTTGGAAGTCTTGGACGGATTAAATTTATTTCCATTATTTCTTATGGGGAAAATTGATTCGTTTAACGATTGTTTCGCCTTAAAATATGCCCTCTCTGACGGATTAATATCGTAAGTCGGGGTACCACTGTATAAGCAACTATTGGCAGAAAGGAGGGCTAGTGCATGTATGAGTAGTGGGGGTTGAAGAGAGTTGGGATAGTTTTAAAAATGCAGTATTAGAATGTGGGGCAGAAGTTTGTGGCTATAGGAGGGTGGGTGCAGAAGGAAAGAGGAGTGAGTGGTGGAATGAAGAAGTAAAGGGTGTGATAAAAGAGAAAAAGGTAGCGTATGAGAGGTTTTTACAAAACAGAAGTGTTAATAGAAGAGCAGAGTATATGGAGAGTAAAAGAAAGGTGAAGAGAGTGGTGAGAGAGTGCAAAAGAAGAGCAGATGAAAGAATGGGAGAGGCTCTGTCAAGAAATTTTGCTGAAAACAAGAAAAAATTTTGGAGTGAGATAAACAAGGTAAGAAAGCCTAGGGAACGAATGCATTTGTCAGTTAAAAACAGAGTAGGGGAGTTAGTAGATGGAGAGCTGGAGGTATTGGGTAGATGGCGGGAATATTTTGAGGAACTTTTAAATGTCAATGAAAAAAAAGAGGCGGTAATTTCATGTACTGGCCAGGGAGGTACAACATCGTTTAGGAGTGAAGAAGAGAAGGATGTGAGTGTGGGGGAGGTGCGTGAGGCATTACATAGAATGAAAGGGGGTAAAGCAGCTGGAATTGATGGGATCATGACAGAAATGTTAAAAGCAGGGGGGGAGTTATAGTGCTGGAGTGGTTGGTATTTTTGTTTAATAAATGTATGAAAGAGGGAAAGGTACCTAGGGATTGGCAGAGAGCATGTATAGTTCCTTTATATAAAGGGAAGGGGGATAAAAAAAAGAGTGTAAAAATTATAGAGGAATAAGTTTACCGAGTCCATGCATGTCGTAAGAGGCGATTAAATGCTGAGAGCAAGGGGCTAGTAACCCCTTCTCCTGTATATATTACTAAATGTAAAAGGGGAAACTTTCGTTTTTCCTTTTGGGCCACCCTGCCTCGGTGGGAAACGGCCGACGTGTTGAAAGAAAGAAAGAAGTTTACTGAGTATACCAGGTAAAGTGTATGGCAGGGTTATTATTGAAAGAATTAGAGGTAAGACAGAGAGTAGGATTGCAGATGAGCAAGGAGGCTTTAGAGTGGGTAGGGGATGTGTAGGTCAAGTGTTTACAGTGAAGCATATATGTGAACAGTATTTGGATAAGGGTTAAGAAGTTTTTGTGGCATTTAAGGATTTAGAAAAGGCATATGATAGAGTGGATAGGGGAGCAATGTGGCAAATGTTGCAAGTGTATGGAATAGGTAGTAAGTTACTGAAGGCTGTAAAGAGTTTTAATGAGGATAGTGAGGCTCAGGTTAGGGTGTATAGGAGAGAGGGAGATTACTTCCCGGTAAAAGTAGGTCTTAGACAGGGATGTGTAATGTCACCATGGTTGTTTAATATATTTATAGATGAGGGTTGTAAAAGAAGTAAATGCTAGGGTGATGGGGAGAGGGGTGGGATTAAATTATGGAGAATTAAATGCAAAATGGGAGTTGACACAGTTACTTTTTGCTGATGATACTGTGCTTATGGGAGATTCTAAAGAAAAGTTACAAAGGTTAGTGGACGAGTTTGGGAGAGTGTGTAAAGGTAGAAAGTTATAAGTGAACATAGATAAAAGTAAGGTGATGAGGGTATCAAACGATTTAAATAAAGAAAAACTGGATATCACATTGGCAAGAGGGATTATGGAAGAAGTAAATGTTTTCAGATATTTGGGAGTTGACGTGTCAGCGGATGGGTTTATGAAGGATGAGGTTAACCATAGAATTGATGAAGAAAAAAAGGTGAGTGGTGCGTTGAGGTATCTGTGGAGACAAAAACGTTATCCATGGAGGCAAAGAAGGAATGTACAAGTATAGTGGTACCAACACTCTTATATGGGTGTGAAGCATGGGTTGCAAATGCTGCAGCAGGAGGAGGCTGGAGGCAGTGGAGATGTCCTGTCTAAGGGCAATGTGTGGTGTAAATATTATGCAGAAAATTCGGAATGTGGAAATTAAGAGAAGGTGTGGAGTTACTAAAAGTATTTGTCAGAGGGCTGAAGAGGGGTTGTTGAGGTGGTTTGGTCATTTAGAGAGAATGGATCAGAGTAGAATGACTTGAGAGCGTATAAATCTGTAGGGAAGGAAGGCGGGGTAGGGGTCATCCTAGAAAAGGTTGGAGGGAAGGGGTAAAGGAGGTTTTGTGGGCGAGGGGCTTGGACTTCCAGCAAGCATGTGTGAGCGTGTTAGATAGGAGTGAATGGAGACGAATGGTTTTTGGGACATGACGATCTGTTGGAGTGTGAGCAGGGTAACATTTTGTGAAGGGATTCAGGGAAACCAGTTAATTGATTTAGTTGGACTTGAGTCCTGGAAATGGGAAGTACAATGCCTGCACTTTAAAGGAGGGGTCTGGGATAGTGACAGCTGGGAGGGACTATTCTCAGCTGTCGTATCTGAGCTCCTCTGCAAAGACAGTGATTATGTATGAGTGGTGAAAGTGTTGCATGATGTTTAAAGTATTTACTTTTTTTGGGATTTTCTTTCTTTTTGGGTCACCCTGCCTCGGTGGGAGACGGCCGACTTGTTGAAAAAAAAAAAAAAAAAGTAGGTATATTATCAAAGATACGCTATTATGTGCCACAACCAGCTCTCATTGCACTATATCATTCACTTATCTACCTATATCTCACCTATGTAATCTGTGCATGGGGCTCAACAACATTAAATTACCTTAGACCACTCATAACCCAGCAAAAGGCTGCAGTCAGGATGATAGCAAATTCCCACTCTAGACAGCATACTCCACCTATATTCAAAACTTTAAAAATACTCACCGTAAAAAACATTCATCCCTATTCATGTGCCTACTACATACATAAAACTTTACATGCTAATAACAACCCTCCGCTCAAAATTCTCCTCAACAACTTTAATAGGTCCCACGACCACGACACAAGGCACAGATCACTATTTGACATACCCCGAGTCCATCCCAACCAATGTAAAAATTCTATGCACATAAAGGGCCCCAGAATCTGGAATTTATTACCAGTAAATATTAAGTTAACCTTGTCGGAAAATCAATTCAGGACTCTTCTCAAAAATCACCTACTCACCCTATACTAAATACTCATACTGTAACAAACTTTCAAACCCAATGTTATTTTACTTAAGATAATCTCAGTTTTATATTGTCATCCTCCTTAACACTTGTTGCAATTTCATATCATCATATTGTCATTTTAATAGTATAGTATCATCATATTGTTAATTTGAAATAAAATATATAACTAGAAGAAACTCAATAAATTTCTCTAGTATTGTTATTTTACTAGTATAGCATCAACATATTGTAATTTGAAATAAAATATACTAGAATAAACTCAACCAATTTCTCTAGTATTGTCTTTTTAAAAGTATAGTATAATCATATTGTAATTTGAAATAATATATAACTAGAATAAACTCAATCAATTTCTCCAGTATTATGTACATAGTGAATAAGTCTTTAGACTAAGCTGCCCCTAATGCCATGGTATGCCAGTGGCTCTCCTTGCATTACAGTTTTATAATTGTAACTACCAATACCTATGTATACTTGTAACTTGCAACGAAATAAAAATATTATTATATTATTATTATTATTATTATTATTCTGGAACGAATTTTTGGCGAAAACCGAGGGACCACTGTATTTTTTGTAACAAAATGATCATCTCTTGCTAAGGCAAGGTGAACCAAAGGAGAAAACATTCAGGAACACTCACTCAATCTCCATCTTTCCAAAAGTGTGTTGGTATCATAATCACATTACCCCTAAACTTCAATTCCCCCATCCCTCCATTTCCACCTCCAGGACTCAAGTCCAGCTAACTGGTTTCTTTGAACTATTTCATAAACGTTACCCTGCTCACACCCCAGCAGCACATACATTAAAAAAAATATTTTTATTAACACGCATAATACAGGAAAGATAAACTGCAGATTCACTCAAAGTGCTTAAGAGAAAAGTTACTGAATACTGTAAAAAGAGTGAGAAGGAAGCAAAGAAAAGGGCCCTGAATACTACTCAGGTAGTAAGGCACAAAGCCATTTATTGTACAGTAGACCGTCATTTAACACGAAAGTTACGTTCCTGAAAACACCATTTTAGGTAAAATCGTGTTAGATGAACTGAAGAACTTATGGGAAAAATAGGGTTACGTTCCATGGAACCCCCAAAAAGGCAAACAACTTTTTTTTAGACCAACAAATCTTACAAAAATAAAAGTGAATATGTAATTGTAGTTCATTATCGTGATGTATTATGTTGTTTTTACTGCTTAAGACTACAAATGTAACAGAAATAATAGTATTTCTTACCTTAAATTATGGGTCCTAGTGTTTGTGGATGATTGTGAAGAGAGTGGAGAGTTATGCTATGGCCCTACTGGGCTGAGGTGGATGGTATAGGTTCTGGTTGTACTGTGTAACTGTAAGTCACTCACTAAGTCATTCAAGCCATTCAGAAAGTCAGTCAAGTCATTCAATAAGTCAGTCAAGTCATTCAGTAAGTCAGTCAAGCCATTCAGTCAGTCAGTCAAGCCATTCAGTATGTCAGTCAAGCCATTCAGTAAGTCAGTGAAGCCATTCAGTAAGTCAGTCAAGCCATTCAGTAAGTCAGTCAAGCCATTCGTAATTCCTTGACTTGAACGCTTAAACCTTTTCTTGTCACTTGCAGGAACACTTGTATGCTTACTGGGTGCCATGATTGCTTGGCAGATTTATCAAAATGCAATGAAAATAAGAAAATGTATGTAAATAAACACAGCGAGCTTCCCGAGTATTGTCGTCCTACACGCGTATGAATCAAACTGAAGGCTGGGAGGGTGGTATGGGTGGGTGCGGTAGTAGTAGGACTCCCCCACTGACTCAATGGTGTAACCCACCGCCGCGACCTTGCGCTCAAAAATTTTCCCCCTCCGCAAACCGTGTTAAGTTAATTTTATGTGTTAGTAGATAAAAATGTGCCGCAATTCTTCAATCATGCAATACCCAAATCGTGGCACATAAACTCGTGCTAAATGACAGTCTACTGTATTATAAAACTTTGCGAGATGGAAAGAGAGTCTTCACAACAGTACAGCCTCTCCTCACTTAACGACGGAGTTCTGTTCCTAAGACCATGTCGGTAAACGAATTTGTCGCTAAGTGAGGAGCATACTATAATGGTAGTGGGTTTGTGTCAACCATCTTTGATATTGTTTTAATGTCATCTTTGCACCATTTATAACATTTCTGGTATATTTTTAAATATTTATACAGTAGTGTACTGTATACTATTTTAATAAACAGAATAGAGGAAATCAGCTCTAATATACATTATTTAGGTGTGCATACTGGTCAGAGAGCCCATCATAAGTCCAAATTGACAGTAAATGAGTACAGTGGACCCCCGAAAATTGGCCGGTCTGATTATCGGCCGGCTTGAAAATCGATCGCTTTTTTTGGTCCATTTTTTCCAGATTATCAGCCGTTCCTCGATTATCGGCCCACGTACCAGACCTGTCCGCCTCCCCGCGCAGGCGTTGTGAGCCCAGTCTAGCGTTGTTTACCATTGAGTGAACATTTCCCAGCGCGCTCATTCAAACATTTCACAATAAATTTATTGTGTTTATTGGCGGTTAAGTGATTGTCACTGAAATAAGTCACCATGGGTCTAAAGAAGCTTCCTAGTGGCACAATTTCACCCTGAGCAAGCTGAAATAAGCCATCTCTGCAACAAGTTCAGTGACAGAGCCATATTGCACTTCAGGAACATGTTAAAGAGGCGCCAGAAAAAGAGCACTCTTGACAGTTATTTTGTGTGACAGGGGTCTAGTGACTCTCAAGCTGGTCCTAGTGGCATTAAAAGACAAACAAGGGAAGTAACCCCAGAGAGGGACTTCTTACCTGAAGTCCTTTTGGAGGGGGATTCCCCTTCCAAACAATGAGTGCTCCCTCCCCGTCTCCTCCTCCCTATCTTCCAGATGCCAGAAAGTCTCTTCAATAAAGGTAAGTAAATGTTATTTTAAATATAAATTTATTATGTGTTATGTGTTTTGTGTATGTAAAACTATAGTTAATCTTAAAAAAATTATTTTTTTGTGAATATTTTTGGATGTCTGGAACGGATTAATTGTATTTAGTACATTATTTCTTATGGGAAATAATTGTTCAGAAATCGGCCAATTCGATTTTAGGCCTAGCTCCTGGAACAGATTACGGCTGCTTTTCGGGGGACAACTGTATATCGCTAAGTGAGGAGAGGCTATACTATATGCTTAGTGCTCTTTGGTTAGAAGGCTTTAAAAAGCACAGTTGGCATTGTAACGTTTATTGGTGAGAATGAGTCAGTTGGTCATGAAGCCATGTAAAGTTAACCTGCTGACTGCGCGGTTTTATTCGAGAACAATTAGCCTTGATTGAGTGTTTAAGGCTGACAAGTCAGTGTTGTTGGAAAAAAGTCAGTAAAGAACTTACATTAGCAAGCCTGGTTTCAGGCAGACAAAGATCATTTCAACTTTCTTCTGTGCACAAAAGTAATGCAAGATTTCAAGTGCAACCCTATGATTATTTATCACACAGAATATCCCTGTGCAATAAAAGGTCAAGACAAAGACCTGCTTTCCCATTATTTGGCAGTCCAACAACGAAGCATGGATGACTGAAGTCATATTTTCTGAATGGATCAAGCATTACTTTATTCCTAAAATGAAAACTTACCCAGCATCAAATTAGGATAACACAAACTTACTCTGTAAGCTCCAATAAGCTCATCTATAGAGAGTCCATCAGGGAACTCCTCCCCTAGGAGTGTTTTAAGACGAACAATGCATTCTTGGCTCAATGTTCTACACGTTTCATCAACTGTAGAGGTTTTGAACAGAATAAAAAAACATTTATATATTTTTGTGTATAACTTTGGTAAAAAAAAACTGTAACATAAAGAAACATAATTTGGACAAATTAAACTACAGTATATGTAAAAAAAAATACATAATTAAGGTAAATTTAGAGTTAAAAAAAATTAATAAAATACTACCATGAAGAAAAATAAAGCAAATCGGAAGTTGGGATAGTTCCATGAAATTTACTTTTCCAGCTCACTCAAATCTGATACCATTTCTGCTGTTAGAGGTGCTGCTCCTTATATCTCATACCCATTATTCAGGATACCCCCACCAGGTGACTTCATTAACTGGAGGAAACTAGAAGCTGTCAACAATACCATAAAATGCTAGTGAGAGCTTCAGAATTCTTGTAATGGTTTTCCAGGACAACTAATGCCTTAGCCCAACTTAAATATCCTGAAACCTGTAAGCCTTGGCAAATCACCTGTCTCATGGATTTACTCTACAATGAGTGGATGTTCATTAGCCCCAGTGGATTGTTAAGTTCTTCACATTGATCTCTTCGCCACAAAGGAAAATCACTTGCATACAGTACAGTGGACCCCCGGTTTTCGTTATTTTTTCATTCCAGAATGCTGTTCAAGTGCCATTACCAAACGAATTTATTCCCATAAGGAATAATGTAAAGTAGACTAGTCCTTTTAGACCCCCAAAAATACACTTATAAAAACATTTAAAAAAATACACTTACATAAAAGGGCGAGTTTCAAGCAGGACGAACACCGGGGGTCCACTGTATTTGTTTCTTCCTTCCTGGATCCCTAGTCCCTGGCAGTAGACTGTCTAGATTCTCAGTCTCTTCCTTTTTGTTCACACATACATTCAAACAACGTTAACTTCAACATTTTCTTCGCTTTCCTTTTAGTACTTGATTCAGAAAAAGGTTACCAGCCCCTTGCTCCCATTATTTTAGTCCCCTATGAGACACATGACCTCAGCGTGAGGAAATACTCTTTTTTTTCTTTATTTCAACAAACCGGCCGTATCCCACTGAGGCAGGGTGGCCCAAAAAGAAAAACCAAAAGTTTCTCTTCTTTAAATTTAGTATTTTATACAAGAGAAGGGGTTACTAGCCCCTTGCACACTGAGGAAATACTAAAGATATAAAAAAAGGACAAAATAAATGTACATAAAGAAGACCCAAATTGATGTAAAAGATCTCCCAATAAAAGAATATATTTTAACTGCTTCTTTAGTGATGATGTAAAGACTTGAGGTATTTGAGGGAAATCTTACTGTGACATCATACTTTAGCTATTAAGAAGAATTACCACAGCAACATTAATAACATCTCAAAGCAACATAATGTAATAGAAGTTGCTCGATTGCTAGTGTGCATAGCTCACACACCGAGGTCTGAGGGTCAATCCCCGGTATGGGTGGAAACATTTGGATGTGTTTCCTTAAGACACCCATTGTCCATGTTCACTTATCAGTAAAATAGGTACCTGGGTGTTAGTCAACTGGTGTGGATCACATCCTGGGACAAATTGACTTAATTTGCCCAAAATGTTCTGCATAAAAAGCTTTCTATATAGTAGTACAGTGGACCCTCGGTTAGCAGCCGTAATCCGTTCCAGGAGCTAGGCCTTTAACCAAAATGGCATTTAACCGAATTAATTTTCCCCATAAGAATTAATGTAAATACAATTAATCCGTTCCAGACAAAAATATTCACAAAAAATATTTTTTTTAACAATTAAATCAGTATTACATACCTTTATTGAAGACTAATGCTGGCTTCTGGAAGATAGGGAGGTGGAAATAGGGAGGAGTTAGTGTTTGGAAGGGGAATCCCCCTCCAAAAGGACTTCAGGTAACAAGTCCCTCTCTGGGGTTACTTCCCTTCTTTGTCTTTTAATCCCACTAGGACCAGCTTGAGAGTCACTGGACCCTTTTCTAGAAAAATAACTGTCCAAAGTGCTCTGTTTCTGGCGCCTCTTTAACATTTCCCTGAAGTGGGACAAGGTTTTGTCACTAAACATGTTGCAGATATGGCTTGTTTCAGCTTGGTCAGGATGGTGTTTTTCAACAAATGTCTGCACCTTAGTTCACATAGAACAAATTTCCTTAATCTCTGCAGAAGGCACCTCCTTCTCTTCCTTTTCCTATTCCTCTTTTTCTGAAGCAACTGCCTTAACTTTGGTCTGATGAAGTACCAGTTCCAGCTGTTGCAGCTCTTCAGTGGTTAGCTCTACACTGTGGTCCTGCACCAACTCTTCCACATCTTCACCACTCACCTCCAACCCCAGGCTGTTCCCCAATGTCACAATATCTTCCACAACAGGCACAGGGTCGTCAGCCGCAAATCTTTCAAAATCCCTCTTTTCAACATAATCTGGCCACAGTGGTCTCCAAGCAGAGTTCAAAGTCCTGGTAGTCACTCTCTCCCAAGCCTTACCTATAAGGCCTATGCAGTTGTAGACATTGAAGTGATTCTTCCAGAACTCTCCAAGGGTCAATTCAGTGTCCGAGGTCACTTCAAAGCACTTCTGAAACACTGCTTTGGTGTACAGTTTCTTGAAGTTAGAAATGACCTGCTGGTCCATGGGCTGGAGAAGAGGAGTGGTGTTAGGAGGCAAGAACTTCACTTTTATAAATTTGAAGTCCCTAGACATTTGGTCTTCCAAGTCTGGAGGATGTGCAGGAGCATTGTCCAGTACCAGGAGGCATTTGAGTCCCAAATTGTTATCCTGAAGGTATTTTTTCACACTTGGGCCAAACACATCATCAACCCAATCTTTGAAAATTGACCTTGTGACCCATGCATTTTGATTTGATTTCCACATCACACACAATCTTTTCTTGTGGACATTGTGTTTCTTGAACATTCTGGGAGTTTCAGAGTTATACACAAGTAAAGGCTTCACTTTGAAATCCCCACTTGCATTGCCACACAACATGAGAGTTAGCCTGTCTTTCATAGGCTTGTGTCCTGGCAGTGTCTTTTCCTCCTGCGTGATGTAGGTCCTGTTGGGCATTTTCTTCCAAAACAGGCCTGTTTCGTCACAGTTAAACACTTGTTGGGGTTTCAGATTTTCACTCTTTATGTAGTCCTGAAATTCCTGCACAAACTTTTCAGCAGCATGTTTGTCTGAACTTGCAGCCTCACCATGCCTTACAACACTGTGTATGCTACTGCACTTCTTAAATCTCTCAAACCAGCCTTTGCTGGCCCTAAATTCACTACCAGCAGCACTTGTTCCAGGAGTTTTCTTCACAAGATTTTCATGCAACTGCCTTGCCTTCTCACAAATAACAGACTCCACTACACTGTCTCCCACTATTTGTTTTTCTTTAATCCACAACAACAATAATTTTTCCATTTGTTCATTATTGGTGACCTTTGTTTCGTAAGCACATTTACTCCTTTGGCAACATCAGCATCCTTGATTTGTTCTTTCTTTGACAGGATGGTTGTAATTGTTTATTTGTTTTTCCCAAACATCATGGCAAGTTCCAGCACCTGCATACCACTCATATTTCTCAATCACCTCTCTCTTAAATTCAATGGTGTTTCTCACTCTCGTTGCCACAGGAACTTTACTAGGAACTTTTTTGGGAGCCATGGTTACTTATTTCGCAGTTGCACTGACAAAAAACAATGGAAAACAAGCGAAATGTTTAGATGAATGAGCAGAAGCTTCCTTACGCACCGAGAGACACAGCCAAACTGAAACGCAAGTGGCCCCAGCCGGCGGACCAATGAGTCCCATACGGCCGCTAACCGAAATAACGGCCACTAACCGGGAGCCGTAAAATCGGCCGCTAACCGAGTTGGCCACTAACAGGAATGGCGGCTAACCGAGGGTTCACTGTACACTGTATGTCACTGATGTCAGCTAGGCTTGCATACCTTGTACATGTACTTGTTGAAATAAATATTATTATTATTCTTATTTGCATTACAAACAATAAATTCAAAATGATTAGTTGAATCAATTTGTTGTATGTTTCATGTATTTAAAGTATAAATATAATACAAAATTTTACCTTATCAGCCTTCTCCTACAAAGGCTGGGAGACTCAAAGAAAACATTCATTAAATTGATATCTTCCCAGAAGTGTTCTGACACCACAATTCACATGACCCACTGAACTGCAACATCCCCAACCTTCCTTCCTTCCTTTCCCACCTCCAGGATTTAAGTCTGGCTAACTATATACTACTGTATTTATTTATTTAGTTTGAGAGCAATATGTGTTCTAAATATTATGCAGAGGGTTCAGGGTGAAGAAATTAAAAGACAGTGTGGGGCCACTGAGGGCCGCAGTCAGAATGATAACAAATTCCCACTCTAGACAGCATACTCCACCAATATTCAAAAGTCTCAAACTACTCACCGTAAAGAACATTCATACTTACTCTTGTGCCTACTACATATATAAAACTTTACACTCTAATATAAACCCTCTGCTCAAAGCTCTCCTCACCAACTTTAATAGGACCCATGACCACAACACAAGACACAGATCACTTTTTGATATACCCCGCGTTCATATCAACCTATGTAAAAATTCTATGCACATAAAGGGCCCCAGAATCTGGAATTCATTACCAGTAAATATTAAGATAATCTTGTCTGAAAATCAATTTAAGACTCAACTCAAAAACCACCTACTCACCCAAAACTAAATGATCATACTATAAACTACTTTGAAAAATGCTCATTGTTACTTTCCTATACGATAATCTGAATTTTTAATAATATGTTACTATTATGTTACCCCCTACTCATATTATAAGTTAATGTCAAAAATGCTCAATGTTATTTTCCTTAAGATAATCTCAATTCCATATTATCATTCAAGAATCTTAACACCTGTAACAATCTAATATCTAATATCATTATATAATAATTTATACAGTAAAATTTCATCATATTGTAATTTTGAAAATAATTTTTAACTAGAATAAACTCAATAAATTTCTCTAATATTAAGTACAGTGGTACCTCGACTTACAATATTTTTTCATTCCAGAATGCTGTTCAAGTGCCATTACCAAACGAATTTATCCCCATAAGGAATGATGTAAAATAGACTAGTCCTTTTAGACCCCCAAAATTACACTTACAAAAGCATTTAAAAAAATAAACTTACATAAAAGGGTGAGTTTGGGGACCATCGTAAGTCGAGGTACCACTGTACATAGTTTTTAAGGACTAGAATAAGCTGCCCCTAATGCCATGGCATGTCAGTGGCTCTCCTTGCACTCAATTTACATTGTAACTTCCGATACCCATGTAATCTGCAATGAAATAAAATTGTTTGTTTGTTTGTTTGTTTGTTTTGTTTAATTCAGAGGGATGAAGTTGGGTTGCTGAGGAAGTTTGGATATTTAGAGAGGATGAAGAGTGAGTGGAAAATGAAGATGGTGTATACTTCTGGGGTGGATAGCAGGAAAGGTATGGATCATCCTAGTAATTCCTGGAGGGAAGGAGATAAAGGAAGCTTTGAGTTTCAGGGGGCTGAGAGTCCAGCAGTCTTATGTGAGTGTGTTTGATAGAATGGCAACAAGTGGCTTTTAATGGGCCTGCTGTTGTAGCAACATATTTATGAAGGAAATCAGGAAAACCACTGGACCTGAGTCCTGGAGGCTGAGAGTACACGGCTGCCCTCTGAAGAAGGGAATGGGAATATTGCAGTCGGGAAAAAAGGGGTAAGGGTCATCTGAATTGTGATGTCAGCACACCTCTGGCAAGACTGAGTGAAAATATATATTTACAGTGGACCCCCGGTTTATGTACTGCTCAAAACTCGACCCATTATGTAAGTGTATTTTTGTAAGTGCTTTTGTAATTGCATTTTTGGGGGTCTAAAAGGACTAATGTAATTTACATTATTCCTTATGGGAATAAATTCATTCGGTAACAGCACACAAACAGCATTCTGGAACGAATTATGGCCGTTAACCGGGGGTCCACTGTATATGTATTCATGAAAAGTGCTAAACCTGTGTAAGTTATACAACAAAGTGGTGGAGATTCAATTCCCTGTCTGAATATTACATATTACACACATTTTCTTATTGACCTCGTTCATTCCACCTCTTAAAATAGAAGAAAATATTACTATAATTCAGAGAAAATGCTTGCAAAATCTACCTTGGTAAACATTAATCAAATAATATATAGACAACAGATAAAGATTACACTCCTCATTTTGAAGCTGGAGAATTTAAATATAACATACAGATTCAGTACCTTCTTCATTAGGAGAATCTCTGAAAAGCTGGAGATCAGAGATGGAAGGATCACATAGAAGAAAATGCTGTTCACTTTGCTTGATAACTTTGAATAGGCCTGTGAAGTGAGTCAGGAGGTCTCGGATGGAATTAAACCCCAGCTCAGACAAGTCCAACTTCTTGCCAGTTTTAAGCTATAAAGTGTAAAATTTAACACAAGAAACTGTTTTAAATGCTGTTTTGAAATCTGGAACAGTACCGTCTGTGTAGGGTTTAATAAACAAATTAAGAAATTAGAACACCCCAAAATTGCCTCCTCTTAATAAGTTTGGGGTCTTCTTTGCCATTTTTAGCTTAGTATGCCTCCCTCAATTTACAGTGGACCCCCGAGTTACAAGCACCTCGGAAATCGTACAAGTACAGTGGACCCTCGGTTAACGAATACCCCGGAAATCGTGCAATTATGTAAGTATAATTTTGTAAGTTCTTGTGGAAGTGTATTTTTGGGGGTCTGAAATAGACTAACCTACGTGAAATTTTTCCTTAAGGGAGTAAATTCGTTCGGTAATGGCACTTGAGCAGACTTCAGGAGTGAAGTTTTTACGAAACTCGGGGGTCCACTGTATGTAAGTTATTATTTATTAACACATCGGCCGATTCCCACCAAGGCAGGGTGGCCCGACAAAGAAAAACTTTCATCATCATTCACTCCATCACTGTCTTGCCAGAGGGGTGCTTTACACTAGTTATAAAACTGCAACATTAACACCCCTCCTTCAGAGTGCATGCACTGTACTTCCCATCTCCAGGACTCAAGTCCGGCCTGCCGGTTTCCCTGAATCCCTTCATAAATGTTACTTTGCTCACACTCCAACAGCACGTCAAGTATTAAAAACCATTTGTCTCCATTCACTCCTATCAAATACGCTCACACATGCTTGCTGGAAGTCCAAGCCTCTCGCACACAAAACCTCCTTTACCCCCTCCCTCCAACCTTTCCTAGGCTGACCCCTACCCCGCCTTCCCTCCACTACAGATTTATACACTCTCAAAGTCATTCTGTCTCGTTCCATTCTCTCTACATGTCCGAACCACCTCAACAACTCCTCCTCAGCTCTCTGGATAATAGTTTTGGTAATCCCGCACCTCCTCCTAATTTCCAAACTCCGAATTCTCTGCATTATATTGTAAGTGCTTTTGTAAGTGTATTTTGGGGGTCTGAAATGGACTAACCTACTTGACATTATTCCTTAAGGGAGAAAATTCGTTCGGTAATGGCACTTTAGCAGGCTTCTGGAATGAATTATGCTCGTTACTCGGGGGTCCACTGTATATGGTAATTTTCAGTGGATTTAGCCACATTGTTGGCCTTCAGGTTTTGTCAGTAAGCAGTCAGTAGAAAAACACTAGTAGGAAAAGCTGATATGAAAAATGTGGCAGTATCTGCATTTTGTCAAACTTTACACAGAGTAGTTTTAATACTACAAAATTTAATATGTTTCAGAGGTAAAGAACCATTACAAGAAACCTACCACCATTACACCTAAATCATGGTGGCAGCAGCTGTCAAACAGAATGAGGGAAATCAAAGTGCCTCAGTACTGAGACAAGACACTCATAATCTGTTAAACGGGCACTTTGACAAGTACAGTGGAACCTCGGTTTTCATTTTCCCCCGTTTTCGTCGAATTCGGTTTTTGATGACTCTTTTTGTCAAAATATTGTCTAAGTTTTCATTCATCACCTCGGTTTTCGTCCGCCATACCAAACATGTCCACATGCCTGCGCCCACACAAAGCATCCCACACACGCATTCTGAGTCAGTTTGGCTTTGTTTCTCGTGGTAGAGGGTGGTAGTGATGGTGGTAGAGGGTGATAGTGGTTGTGAGGGTGGTAGTGATGGTGGTAGAGGGTGGTAGTGATGGTGGTAGAGGGTGGTAGTGGTTGTGATTGTGGTAGAGGGTGGAAGTGATGGTGGTAGAGGGTGGAAGTGATGGTGGTAGAGGGTGGTAGTGATGGTGGTAGAGGGTGGTAGTGATGGTGGTAGAGGGTGGTAGAGGGTGGAAGTGATGGTGGTAGAGAGTGGTAGTGATGGTGGTAGAGGGTGGTAGTGATGGTGGTAGAGAGTGGTAGTGATGGTGGTAGAGGGTGGTAGTGATGGTGGTAGAGGGTGGAAGTGATGGTGGTAGAGGGTGGAAGTGATGGTGGTAGAGGGTGGAAGTGATGGTGGTAGAGGGTGCTAGTGATGGTGGTAGAGGGAGCTAGTGATGGTGGTAGTGATGGTGGTAGAGGGTGGTAATGATGGAGGAAGAGGGTGGTACTGATGGTGGTAGAGAGTGGTAGTGATTGTGGTAGAGGGTGGTAGTGATGGTGGTAGAGAGTGGTAGTGATGGTGGTAGAGAGTGGTAGTGATGGTGGTAGAGGGTGGTAGTGATTGTGGTAGAGAGTGGTAGTGATGGTGATAGATGGTGGTAGTGATGTTGGTAGAGGGTGGTAGTGGTTGTGATGGTGGTAGTGATTGTGGTAGAGGGTGGTAGTGATGGTGGTAGAGGGTGGTAGTGATTGTGGTAGAGGGTGGTAGTGATGGTGGTAGAGGGTGGTAGTGATGGTGGTAGAGGGTGGTAGTGATGGTGGTAGAGGGTGGTAGTGATGGTGGTAGAGGGTGGTAGTGATTGTGGTAGAGGGTGTTAGTGATGATGATGGTAGAGAATACCTCTCCTCCCTCTCCCCTCCTCGCCATCTTCCATATGCCAACAAGAGTCTTCAATAAAGATAAAAGTTATTTAACCCTTTCAGGGTCCAAGGGGGGTCTCCGAATCTCGTTCTCAGGGTCCATGAATTTCAAAAAAAAAAAAAAATTATTTTTTCTTATGAAATGATAGTTTTTTTTTTTCTAAATCTAATAGGCTAAAAAATACATTTTTGCGATCAATACTCACCGAGATATAGAGATTTGAAGTTGGCGAAAATGGAGCCGGTGACGGCAACATCGGCGACTGTCGGTCACCCGGTAATATTTTTTTTTCTTTCTTGGACTTGTTTTCTGATCGAATTTTGTTTTTTTTGTTGCAAATAACTTTTATGGCCTGTGAGACCAATATAAGTGCTGTTTT
>WNWK01007489.1:87500-93512 GCA_009830355.1 Cherax destructor | reverse complement strand
CTTCTTTCGTCTTTGCTGTTATAAATCAGTCTATTTCTTCCTTACATATCTTGACCAGTCCTTCAATATTTCCTGCACTATCTTATTTTCATTTCCCGACTACACCCCGTAATAGGTTCAGAACTCCTAGGCTGTGTTGTATTTATGCGTATATGTATATATGTATGAAGTCTGCTTCCACTTCTGCATCACCCACCTTATTCAACTTGTTTAGCGAGATTGCTAACATAAATTCACAGCAGTCCAAAACCCAGAGCATCATGGGTTTAGATCAGGCCCTCTTGCTGTTCTCACTTGCTGGACCATCACAACATGGTTTTGGGATGCACGGAAAACAGACAAAATGCAAACATAGTTTCACAAACTTTGCAAAATCCTTCGCCTAGTGTGATCATGGTGAAATAGCACACAAAATGTGTGCAAAGGGAATAACTGGAATAGGGGTAGATGGATTTTTACTTCCTAACAAATCGAACCCAAAGAGATTAGTTGGCGAGTAAAATCAAAGGCTGCCACAGTAAAAATCTTTCTTCCTCAATATTTCATGTATCTTTGATGGATGTTATATACCTTTGATAAATTTTTAAAATTTTCCTTCTCTCGCAGCCCGGCCCTTGACCAGGCTTGTCTGGTGCTTGCATGGTCAACCAGGCTGTTGCTGCTAGCGGTTTGCTGGCTCACATATCTTTCTCAAATCCGACATAGAGACATAAATCATAGCACTGTATCATTCTTTGCCAACGATGCTAAAGTTTATATGTCCGGACTGTAGGAGTAGAAAAAAAACTAAAAATATCAAAGGTAAACAGGTCTTCCAGTGGGCCACAGAAAACACTATGGAAAAAATGAAGAATTAAAAAGTGAAGTATATAAAACATAGACTGAAACCTCTCAGTAGAGCAGAAGAATGTAAGGGACTCAGAAGCATTGTAAGAATATTCTAGAACAACAGCATTACTTTTACAACTGCAAGGAACATAGACTGGATAACCAGAACCTTCAAAGCAAGACTTACCAAGCCAGTATTGATTTTGTTTGTCACTTCATTTCTATAGACTGGAAGAATAGGGCAAATAATATTAAGGTGGAGATCACCCCAGGATGCAGCTCAGATGAAAACTCTACACACATGAGCTATTAAATCTCTGCAACAAAGTCACCTTAACCCAGCAAATAGTGGAGCCAAAAGATTGGAAAATATACTTTCAACTTATTTTCACTAATGACGACCTAGTACGAAATATAACAGTATCAAAGACATTTCAGATCACAACCTAATCGAAGTTCATCTTATATGCACAGTGGTCCTGACCAGTAAGAGGATTTCAGTTATGAAGGTGACTTCACCAAATTCAATTTCAATAACAAGAACATCCAATGGGATCAAATCAACGATGTCCTTGATAAAACATGCTGGGAAGATATCTTAGCAACGTGGATCTGAACCAGTTCCTAGAAAGGATGAACTATGTAGCACTTGAGGTATGTTCAAAGCACATTCCCCAAGGAAAAAGAGAAGATGTAAACTAGAAAGATAGAGATGCTTCCTCTACAGGCGAAGGCAAAGAATTACAGAATTATAGAGCTTCTCAAAGAGGCTAGTCTATCTGGAATAACGGAAGGAGGTCCTGGCTAGAGAAATGTATAATATCGAACTAAAGTTAAATGAATCTACAGGATCCATGAAACAGAAAGAGCTTAAAGCAATATTGAAACTGAAAGAAATACAAAATATTTCTTTTCATGTGCAAATATAGGCAAAACCACATCCAGTATTGGGCCCTTGCTTAAACAAGATGAGACTTACAGTGATGACAACAAAGAAATGAGTGAGATATTGAAGTCTCAGTATGACTCGGTGTTTAGTGAGCCATTAATCAAACTAAAGGTCGACAGTCTGAATGATTTTTTTATGATTGAGACTCAAACTTTGTTAATATCTCCAAAATTTCTGACATAACATTAACACCACTGGACTTTAATGACATGCCCATACACTCTGCCCCATGCCCAGACTCGTGGAACTCCGTGTTCATCAACTGCAAGAAAATCCCTTTTGCGAACCTTAAATATTCGATGGAGAGGGAACCTAGACACGGAGGTCATCCCACACTCACTAAAAACAAGATAGATATAGCCCCACTCCACAAAGGCAGTAAAGCAATAGCAAGAATTACAGACCGATAGCGCTAACGTCCCACATCATAAAAATTTTTGAAAGGTTTCTAAGAAGTAAGATCACCAACCACTTGGATACCCAACACTTGCACAGCCCAGGGCAGCACGGGTTTAGAGCAGGTCGCTCTTGCTTCTCACAACTACTGGACTATTATCACATGGTCTTGGAAGCACTGCAGGACAAACAGATTGCAGATGTAGTATACAAACACTTTGCAAAAGCTTTCGACATGTGCGAACATGGTGTAATAGCACACAAAATGCGTGATAAAGGAATAAAAGGAAAAGTAAATGGTGTAAAGTAGAGGCGGCTACAGTGAAAATCTCTGCTCCCATATTTTTCCTCATCGTCATATCTGACATAAGCAGAAATGTAAATGTGTCTTCCTTTGCTGACGATACTAGTATTTATATGAGTGTGTCATCCAATGAGGACACTACGAATCTCCCAAGCGAACATTAACCAAGTTTTCCAATGGGCCACAGAAAACAATGTAAAGTTCAATGAGGACAAATTTAAATTACTCCGCTATGAAAAACTTTAGGAAAGAAAAGCTAGACCGGAGTATAAAATCAATTTAACCACACAATGGAGCAAAAACTAATGTGAAACACTTGGGATTGATAATGTCAAGATCTCACTGTCAAAGATAACAATAATGTCATCACATCTGCTAGGAAAAGGATAGGATAGACAATGAGAACCTTCAAAACAAGGGATGCCAAGCCAATGGTGATCCTCTTTAAGTTACTTTTTCTCTCTAGGCTGGAATACTGCTGTATACTAACAGCCCCTTTCAAGGCAACGATGTTGCAGACCTGGAGAATATGCAGATAACTTTCACTGCACATATAAGCACAGTCTAGCACCTCAATTAATGGGACCGTTTGAAGTCCCTTGTTCTGTACTCCTTGGGATGCAGACGAGAACGATACAACATAATTTACGTCTGGAAAATCATAGAGGGGCTAGTCCCAAATCTGCACACAGAAATCACTCCCTACGAAAGCAGAAGACTAGGCAGGCGATGCAACATCTCCCAGTTAAAAGCAGGGGTGTCGTGAGTACACTAAGATATATAATAAGTGTCATTGGCCCAAGAGTCTTCAACTGCCTCTCCACATACTTAAGAGGAATTACCAATAGACCCCTGGCTGTCTTCAAGAGGGAACGGGACAGGCACCTAAAGTCAGTACCAGACAGCCGGGCTGTGGTTCGTACGTTGGACTGCGTGTGGTCAGCAGTAACAGCCTGGTTAATCAGGCCCTGATCCCCCGCAAGGAATGGTCATGGACCGGGCCGCGGGGGCGTTGACCTCCGGAGGAGGTAAAAATCGCAAACCTGAAAAGTGAACGGAGAACCTTAAAGTGTACGGAGAACCTTAAAGTGAACGGAGAACCTTAAAGTGTACGGAGAACCTTAAAGTGAACGGAGAACCTTAAAGTGTACGGAGAACCTTAAAGTGTACGGAGAACCTTAAAGTGTACGGAGAACCTTAAAGTGTACGGAGAACCTTAAAGTGTAAGGAGAACCTTCATTGACCGTATAAATTCGGTCAAGCAAATAAACTATTATACCTTACCTTTGATATACCTTTGAAGAGTTTCGATAGTTTATCTACTCTCTGAGCCCGGCCATGGGCCAGGCTCGTCTGGTACTTGCCTGGTCAACCAGGCTGTTGCTGCTGGAGGCCCGCTGCCCCACATATCCATCACAGCCTGGTTGATCTGGCACCTGGTGAAGATACTTGTGCAGTTTCTTCTTGAAGGCTTCTACACTGGTTCCAGCGATGTTTCGGATATCTTCTGGTAAGATGTTGAATAGTCTGGGACCCCTGATGTTAATACAGTGTTCCCGTATTGTCCCCACCGCACCCCTGCTCCTCACTGGGTTTATTTTACACTTCCTCCCATATCTCTCACTCCAGTATGTTGTTATGGCAGTGTGCAGATTTGGGACCAGGCCCTCAAGTACTTTCAGGTATATATTATCATGTATCTCTCTCCTCCGCTCCAATGAGTACATGTTCAAGACTTGAAGGCGTTCCCAATAATTTAGATGTTTCAATGGCTCAATGTGAGCCGTAAACGATCTCTGGATTTGTTCCAGCTCTGATATTTCTCCTGCCCTGAACGGGGCCGTCAGCACTGACAGTATTCTAAGTGAGGGAGCACTAGGATTTGAATGAGTGTCACCATCGGCATTATTTCCCTTGTTTTGAAAGTTCTCAATACCCACCCCGTCATCTTCCTGGCTGTTGTGATCTTTGTCTTGTTATGGTCTTTAAACGACAGATCAGCAGACATAATTATTCCCAAGTCCTTTACGTGTTCCTTTCGTTCTATGTGGTGACCCTCTTGCGTTTTGTATATAGTGTTCCTTTTGAGTTCTTCATTTTTTCCATACCTAAGCAGCTGAAACTTATCACCATTGAACGTCATGTTGTTCTCCACTGCCCATGGAAGACCCTGCTTATGTCCTCCTGTAATTTTTCAGTGTCCTCAACCGTAGTGACTTTCATGCTTATTTTAGTGTCATCTGCAAATGATGATACAAAAGTGTGCTGGGTGTTTTTATCTATGTCTGCTATGAGGATGAGAAACAGCAGAGGTGCCAGGACAGTGCCTTGGGGCACTGGAGCTTTTGACCTCGCTGATGCTGGATCTTGCCCTGTTCACTACTACTTTTTGTGTTCTGTGTGTTAGGAACTCAAAAATCCATCTGCCTACCTTCCCAGTAATGCCTATGGCCCTCATTTTGTGCGCTATCACTCCATGATCGCATTTGTCAAACGCCTTTGCAAAATCTGTGTAAATCACATCTGCGTTTTGGTCGTCTTCCAATGCCTCCGTAATTCTGTCATAATGGTTCAGCAGCTGTGACAGGCATGATCGTCCCGCTCTGAAGCCATGCTGGTTTGGGTTATGATGTTTGTGCTGGTCCATGAACTTTGTAATCTGCCGTCTCATCACTCTTTCTAAGATTTTTATGATGTGAGAAGTGAGGGCTACTGGTCTGTAATTTTTAGCTAGTGCTCTACTACCTCCCTTATGCAAAGGAGCTATGTCTGCACTCTTTAAGGCCTCCGGTATTTCACCTAGATCTAAGCTCTTTCTCCAAAGAACACTAAGGGCTCTTGCTAATGGTACTTTGCACTTCTTTATAAATAAAGCATTCCATGAATCTGGTCCAGGTGCTGAGTGAGTGGGCATGTTGTCCATTTCTTTTTCCAAATCTATGGGAATTGTACTAATGTCGGTTAGTTGGCCTGCGCAGCCTTCTGCTGGAGTGAAAAATATTTCTGCATTTTCTACCTTGCTGTCATTTAGTGGGTTGCTGAACACTGACTCATACTGTTCTTTTAGGTATTTCACTCATTTCATGTTCATCGTCAGTATACGAATCTCCTCTCAATAATGGCCTAATTCTACAGGTAGTTCTTAGCTTTGATTTTGCATAGGAATAGAAATATTTTGGGTTTCTTGCAATATCCTGTATGGCTCTTTGTTCCCTTTGTACTTCTTCTGTCAGGTATAACATCTTAAGTTTTTGCTCTAATTCAGTGATCTCTCGGTTAAGGCTATCTCTCCTCTGTTGCAACATAACTGTGTTTTTCAACAATTCAGTAACCCGTTTTCTTCTCCTGTACCATCTCCTACGCTCTCTCTCTATATCTGATCTTCGGGGTTTCCTCAATGGTACTTGTTTCATACATACCTTGTATGCTTCTGTATTCAGCTTCTCTAGGCACTGTTGGGGATTTAAGGTGCTCATGTCTGATTCCCAGGATATGTCTGATAGCTCTTGGTTTATTTTTTCCCAGTCAATTCTAT